>CAUYQV010187468.1:0-36117 GCA_963574575.1 Galagoides demidoff | reverse complement strand
AGCAACCTCCAACTCCTGGGCTCAAGCGAGTCTCCTGCCTCCGCCTCCCAAGTAGCTGGGACCACAGGCGCCCGCCACAACGCCTGGCCATTTTTTGGTTGCAGCCATCATTGTTGTTTGGTGGGCCCGGGCTAGGGATTCGAACCCGACACCTTAGGTGTACATGGCTGGCGCCTTAGCTGATTACACAGACTCAGAGAGGTAAACTAACTTGCCCAAGGACACTTAGCTAGTGAATAACAGCTGGGGTCCAAATGTAAATTTGCCCAACTGCAAAGCTGAAACTCTTAACCATTTCTTTCTGTAGCCTTAAAAGAGTCTCACACTCTTGTAAGAGGAGATCCTACAGATAACCTTCTAATTTTTCAGAAGTGGAAACTGAAGTCCAGAGAAGTGCCAAGGCCAGGTGCTCAGCAGTCCTGTCTCTGCTATGGGATCCTCAGTGCTCCCAGGCACATGCTGGTAGCCTTCTGATTTCAAGATCATTCTTTTTTAAGCACCAAAAGAGAGAAGAAAACCCTCATCTTTTTTCTGCTGCGCCTCCCCTTTGTGAGACAGAGTTTCACTCTGTTGCCCAGGCTTGACTGCCCTGGCCTCAGCCTAGCTCACAGCAACCTCAAACTCTTGGGCTTCAGCAATCCCCTCCTTACCTCATCCTTCTGAGTAGCTGGGACTACAGGTACCTGCCACAACACCTGACTAATGTTTCCATTTTTATTTTATTTTTATTTTTTATTTATTTATTTTTTTTGAGACAGAGCCTCAAGCTGTTGCCCTGGGTAGAGTGCCGCGGCATCACAGCTCACAGCAACTTTCAACTCCTGGGCATAAGTGATTCTCCCGCTTCCGCCTCTCAAGTAGCTGGGACTACAGGCACCCACCACAACGCCTGTTATTTTTTGATTGCAGCCATCATTGTTGTTTGGTGGCCTGGGCTGGATTCGAACCTGACAGCTCAGGTGTATGTGGCTGGTGCCTTAGCCACTTGAGCCACAAGGTGCCAAGCCAATGTTTCTATTTTAAGTAGAGACTGGGGGGGAGGGGATGGTGTCTCATTTTGCTGAGGCAGATCTTGAACTTGTGAGCGCAAGTGATCCTTCCACCTTGCCCTCCTAGAATGCTAGGATTACAGGTGTGACCCACAGGGCCTAGCCTGCTACACCTCTTTTAGTAAGAGGATTTATTATGTAAAATTTGGATTTAGTGAAAAGGCCACTAATTTCCTTAAAGCTTCAGGTTCCTCACCCCTAGTAAAGCCTAGCACAGGGCTGACACATGGTAAGCCTAGTTCTCTGCTTCTTTCCTTACGCTCACAAAGATGCCCCATCACACCTCTTATTGTGCCTTGCACAGAGAAGGTGATCAATGAACACTGATGCCTAAGAGAGCACACCCTGTGCTGGTCTATTAGGATGGCTGGGATGTCACAGGCCACTAGGTGGAACCAAATATTCAGTGTTGGAAGTTAAGTGCCTGGCCTCAGACCATCACCCCATGGAATACTAACCTATCCCACTCTGTCCAAGCCCTGCCCACAGAATTTTTGTGGTTATCCGAGGCCAACTGAACGAGATGACAGGGGTTCTAGGAGAGAGACCACAGGGATGGTCGGATGCGCCCACTGTTTCACCCTCCCCTCTGGAGAATGTCCGGCATGGAGCCTCCACAGCACTCTTCTAGCCTTATCTCTGTTTCAAAAAGTTTCCTCGGCTCGGCACCTGTGGCTCAATCGGCTAAGGCGCCAGCCACATACACCTAAGGTGGTGGGTTCGTATCCCCAGCCCGGGCCCGCCAAACAACAATGATGGCTGCAACCAAAAAATGGCTGGGCGTTGTGGCGGGCGCCTGTGTTCCCAGCTACTTGGGAGGCGGAGGCAGGAGACTCGCTTGAGCCCAGGAGTTGGAGGTTGCTATGAGCTGTGACGCCATGGCACTCTACCCAGGGGGATAGCTTGAGGCTCCGTCTCAAAAAAAAAAAAAGTTTCCTCTATCTGGACTAAGCTGGGGGCATTGCCCCTTATCCAGAAGCATGCCAGGCAGAAAGCAAAAGCCTTTCCTAGTCCAGAAGATTGTGTCTCCATGATCCCAGGAATTCCCCATTCTTCCCCCTGGGAATTTCCCCAATGCTGGCTACAGAATAAGTAGTTGTGATGGGGTGGGAGACAGGCATTGAGGTGAGGGTGTCTGGGTGAGGGTGTAGATGGCATCTGTGAAAATTATAAGAGCTGGCTCGGTGCCTGTGGCTCAATCAGCTAAGGCGCCAGCCATGTACACGTAAGGTGGCGGGTTCGAATCCTCAGCCCGGGCCCACCAAAGAACAATGATGGCTGCAACCAAAAAATGGCCGGGCGTTGTGGCAGGCGCCTGTGGTCCCAGCTACTTGGGAGGCTGAGGCAGGAGACTCGCTTGAGCCCAGGAGTTGGAGGTTGCTATGAGCTGGGATGCCATAGCACTCTACCCAGGGGGATAGCTTGAGGCTCCGTCTCAAAAAAAAAAAAGAATCTTACTTTGGGCTTGGCACCTGTGGCTCAATTGGCTGGGGCGCCAGCCACGTGCACCTAGGGTGGCGGGTTCGAATCCTCAGCCTGGGCCCACCAGGCAACGATGGCTGCAACCAAAAAAACCCCAAAAAACGGCTGGGCGTTTGGCGGGCGCCTGTGGTCCCAGCTGCTTGGGAGGCGGAGGCAGGAGACTCGCTTGAGCCCAGGAGTTGGAGGTTGCTGTGAGCTGTGATGCCGTGGCACTCTACCCAGGGGCATAGCTTGAGGCTCCGTCTCAAAAAAAAAAAAAAAAGAATCTTACTTTGTAGATTTTTGTTATCTCCATCTCTGATTCTTGACTTTTGGTTTTGGAACTTGCCTGGTGGTGATGAAGGATGAGATTGGAACTCTGGCAAAATTGTAGCTTTGAAACTTACATAATAAGGAAGCCTCACAAGGAGAAGTAAACATGTTTAGGATATAAGCATATACGGTTTCTTCTTTAATAAATGTGATGACACAGAAAATTGACCACCCAAGGGACTGTAACAAACTAGTCAACATACAGAGGTGGTCAGCATAAGGAACTAGGTCTGTTGTACTGATGAGTACATGTGGTGCATGTCTGGTCTGTGAAAATAGGTTAACTTGAGGTGGTCAATTATGGACATTCTACTGTAATGAAAATGAAGTGAACATTTCTCAGAATGTGTTTTCCAGCATGTTACTAGGTCACCTGTCAAAAAAAGGGTTTAGTATTCTATTAAGATTGGGAAACGCTTTACTATAGGACTTCAGAGCCTTAAGTGGACTAATGTGTTATAAAATTCAAGTGGTAGTTTTTGTATATAGTAGTCACTCCTTATGCATGCTTTTACTTTCTGTGGTTTCAGTTACCCATAGTCAACTGCAGTTGCAAAATATTAAGTGGAAAATTCTGGAAATATAAACAATTCATGAGTTTTGAATTGAGTGCCACAGACAGCCTTTTTTCATATAACTTGGAGTACTTACATGAGTTTGTTTGGTGAATTCCCAGAAGTATAATTGCTGTATTGTCAAATTAAGAAAAAGATACCAGAGAAAATTATCTCCAACATACTGAGTTTACATGGGAATGACAAATGAGGATTATAATTTGGAATGTGCTGGCAAGCCACCAGTGCATTCAGTGAAGGAAGGGTAAAGGAAAATTTTTATTAGCAAAAAGGGAGAGGTTCACATAAGCTGCTTAGAAACAGAGTTCATTGGCTCCAGAAACTCAAAGCCAGAGTTATCTTCAATTCATTGGTGGAGATTACTGGGCAAGTGCTCTTTCTAGCTAATCTTATCTGAATTACTGCAATTCTAAGGAATGTGAGTGATAAACCTTGTCAAAGCAGGAGATTTGAAGGAGAACATGAAAGGGTTTCTCTTAGGAGGGTTTTAGTAAGTCCTTGGAAACTGTTCTTATCTTAGACATGTAAGCGTGAACCTCTTCTTCCTCGCCTGGATATGTACAGCATTCACTCTATCAAAAGATATGTGCATTTTAATTTTAATAAAAATGGGCAAATTACCCCCCCCCATCAAAATGATGTGCTCAATTTTGTCTTTAAATAAATGGATGCTGGTTCTGTGAAAAGCAGACAGTGAGCTATTTCTTGGAGCAGAATAAAAGGAGACTTAATTTTTCTAATGGAAGGTAAGGATAACATTGTAGAAACTAGGGCAGCACCTGTGGCTCAGTAAGTAGGGTACTGGCCCCATATACCGAGGGTGGCTGGTTCAAACCTGACCTTGGCCAAACTGCAACAACAAAACAAAAAAAAACCTTGTAGAGTCTACATCAGTTTAATTACTTATTTTTTTTTCTTTTCTCTTTCATTTCAACATTTAGTTACTGTCCTTTTCCAGGTTATAAAGTAAAGAATAAAAGAAATAGAAAGCAAAGGTGAGAGCTGACAGTTCAGAAAACTTAGGTGACAGTTCTTAGAAAGACAGATGTCAGACCAGATGTGGTAAAGATTGAGACTTACTAGTCAATATTTTATATGTTATCTCCACTGTCCTTATTTTAGGTTAGTTACGTAGTTCTTCGGTATTTGCCCCTTTTTGTTGACTAGAAAGGCTGGATTTCTGAACCTTGTGATTGGAGAATTGACTGGGGATGTAGTTTGGTGCCTTTACCTTTCCCATTTAAAAAGTCTAGTCTCAGTAAGGCAAACTGTGGTATTGAAGTTCCCGCGGAGGCAGGAACATATTTCATTTATTCAGGGAGGGTAGATAAGTGCAAATATGTATTGACAAGATAGTTTAGGAAATTAGGCGTTTATTTCCCAGTAATTTGGCATATGAGCTAGTGTTACCTGCAACATTGGCTAGCGAGGTGGTTTTCAAAATTTAGAGACACCTAGAAAATGCTGATTATTTTGCCATGTGATTCAGATACCAGGAGTATATATCAAAGGTTTCTAATACAGGTAGACATAGACCTAGTCTCTACATGATAAAAGTGAGACTCATAGTGATTTAGTACCCTGTCTAACATCACAGCTCAGCACTTTAGCACAGGACACTGTTGCCTGTCTTCTAGGAGGGCAAACAGCTTACGTTAAAGCGAGATACCATGCGTGATGTTTACCGTGTGGCTCACACATGCCTTTCTCATCGTAGGGGAGTGCACACAGTCTTCTACAGACAAAAAATTACTCGGAAGTATGCAAAAACTGTCGTGAAGCATACAAAACTCTGAGTAGTCTGTACTATGAAATGCAAAAAATGAATGAACTTGAGAATAAGGCTGAACCTGGAACACATTTATGCATTGATGTGGAAGATGCAGTAAGTACTTTGCTTCTTTTATGACATATTTTGCAGTGTTGTCGAATGTACCGTCAGTAGTATTATCCTTCTTGGAAGTATGTTGGAACTGCATATTTTATCTTCAACAAGAAATAACTAGTTATAAAATAGTAAAATTTTAGTATATCCTAGTCTGTCAAACTAACATGGAAATTAATCAGGCACTTCATAAGTGATTTGGCCCATTTAATTTTTTTATTTGAAAATGTGTGGCCTTTTCAGACGTGTGGGCATTGTTAGGTGTTATATTTCAGTTTCTTATGTACTTGTTGCCGATTTAAGAAGTTTCTAGGTTTTACTACAGTGTGTTTCAGAGGCCACTCATCACTTCCTATTCTATTGCTTTATGTCTTTATATTTATTACCATCTGAAAGTATTTGTTTATAGTCTGTCTTCCCTCACTAAAATTTAAGCCACATGAGGACAAGGACCTGAGCTTGCTTGTTTACCATTCAGTATTTAGGACAGTTCCTGGAAATAAAGGCCTTGGTAAATATGTGTTTATTGATTGAATGATTAACAAAAACCGTTTTTCTTTGTATAGCCTGCCTTTACATGGGGTACCACTAGATGGCAATCAAGTCTTTTTAGGCAGTATGATGGCTGGGCATTGTGTGTGTTTGTGGTAACTAACTGACATTGGCACAAAGTAGAGAACTTGAGGTCAAACTTGGCAACCTTAATGGTTGAGAATAATGAGTGTGAATTATCACAGAAGCTCATTAGGCTGATAATATTCAGAATGGTAAAAAGAACTTAAAATCGATGCACTATAAGGATTTTTTTGTTTTTACTGCTCCATTCCAATTGCCTTGAATAGTACCTGGCTTTTAGTAGGCTTTCAATAAACAATAAACAGGCTGGGCACCTATGCTCAGTGGTTAGGGCACCGGCCACATGCTCTGGGGCCAGTGGGTTTGAACCTGGTAGGGCCTGCTAAACAAACAAACAAAAAGCCCAGTGTCATGGTGGGCACCTATACTCCCAGCTACTCGGGAGACCGAGGCGAGAGAATCGCTTAAGCCCAAGAGTTGGAGGTTGCTGTGAGCTGTGTTGTCATGGCACTCTACCTAGGGTGACAAAGTGAGACTCTGTCTCAATAAAAAAATAATAATAATAATAAATAATAAATATTCCTTAATGAATGAAACAGGGTCTAAGTATATTCATACTGATACAAGAAATGATTGACATTCTAGAATATCTTGGTCAATATTATGAATTTAGAAATTTTTGTATGGATATAAATTTATATAATGACTAATGGTGAACCAGCTTATTTCCCTAGCAGAAGAGATTGTCTTTGAACTATCAATAAGTTTTCAGGGGTGTGTATTTAGTTTAATTTCTAGGTATCTGTTTAGATACTGACAAAATAATGATAAGAAATTGAAGACAAGTTAAATATAAAATAGGATAATGTTATTTGTTCATGTTCCAGATGAACATTACTCGAAAACTGTGGAGTCGTACTTTCAACTGCTCGGTCCCTTGCAGTGACACAGTGCCTGTAATTGCTGTTTCTGTGTTCATTCTCTTCCTACCTGTTGTCTTTTACCTTAGTAGCTTTCTCCACTCAGAGCAAAAGAAACGCAAGCTCATCCTACGTAAGTTTCTTTTTATAGTTATTTATTTTAGATAAAAGCCTGTACTTTTAAAATGGCTCTCTGCTTTCAGTTTTATAGTTAGGCTTACTGATAAAAGAGATGTGTGAGAATTTTGTAAGTATAGATAATAAAAAAATCAAGAGCTTTGGCAGGAGGGAGTCCAGGCTGGGTGTAGTCACGGTGCATAGTGGTTGCATGTTGTTCAGAAAGTATGGAAATTTCATTGATAGCCTAAGACGTTTCACCAAGGGAGGAAGTGGTGGAATGGGCTATCCTCGTTTAGGTGAAGAAGGTGGAAAAGGTGGTGATGTCTGGGTTGTAGCCCATAAAAAAATGACATTAAGGCAACTTAGAGACAAATATCCTTAGAAACAATTTGTGGCTGAAGGAGGAGCAAATAGTCAGGTTAGAGCACTGAAAGGCTCCAAAGGAAAAGACTGTGAAATCCCGGTACCTTGGGGTATTTCAATAACTGGTGAAAATGGTAAAATTATAGGAGAACTCAATAAAGAAGGTGATAGAATTTTAGTAGCTGAAGGAGGTCTTGGTGGTAAATTACTTACAAATTTCTTACCATTGAAAGGGCAGAAACGAATAATTCACCTTGATCTAAAACTTATAGCTGAAGTACGCTTAGTCAGATTCCCAAATGCTGGAAAATCCTCTTTGCTAAGTCAGGTTTCTCATGCAAAACCTGCAATTGCAGATTATGCATTTACAACATTAAAGCCTGAACGTGGAAAGATTTAGTACAACGATTTCAAACAGGTATCAGTAGCTGACCTTCTGGGTTTAATAGAAGGAGCACATATGAACGAAGGAATGGACCTTATTCCTTCTATATCCTGAAGCATATAGAAAGAACTAGACAACTTCTTTTTGTTGTTGACATTTGTGGATTTCAGCTTCCTTCCAAAATTCAATGCAGAACTGCTTTTGAAACTATACTACTGCTTACAAAAGAGTTGGAGTTGTACAAAGAGGAACTTCAGACCAAACCTGCCCTCCTGGTAGTTAATAAAATGGACTTGCCAGATACCCAAGATAAATTCCATGCATTGATGAACCAGCTTCAGAATTCTAAGGATTTTTTGCATTTATTTGGGAAAAACATGACTCCATAGAAGACTGTGCAGTTCCCACATATCCCTATATCTGTGATTACTGGAGAAGGAATTGAAGAATTAAAGAATTGCATAAGAAAGTCATTGGATGAACATGCCAACCAGGAAAATGATGGATATCTTAAGAAACAACTGCTGAATTTACAGATGTCTACTATAGCATCTTGCGGCAAGCCACTCTCTAAGCATACTGTTACTAGAATGGATATAGATTAAGTCTATTAAAAACAGTATTGGTGGGATACTATTTAGCCCTAAAAAAGAAAGAAATCTTGTTTTTTTGTGAGAACATGGATGAAACTGGAGGACATTATGTTAAATGAAAAAAGACAGGCATAGAAAGACACATACTATATGTTTTCATTTGCATGTGGAATCTTAAAAAAATTTAGCACTTTGAAGCAGAGATTAGAAAAGGGGATGAGGAGATATTGATTAAAGGATACAGAATTTCACTTACATAGGAATGTTTAAGAGATCTACCATGCAGCATTGACTATAGTTAATAACAATGTGTTTTATTTTTTAAAAGTCAGTTAAGAGTAGATATTAGATGTTCTTACCACACAAAGTAAGTATATGAGGTAATGCACATCTTAATTAGCTCAATCGAGCCATTCCACAATGTGTGTATATATATCTATTTCAAAATAAGGTATACATAAATATATACAGTTTTTCTATGTCAATTAAAAAAAATAGTATTGACAGTGTGTTAATTTTAAAGCTTTCTTCACGGGTGCTTTTTAGTAGTATTACTAACCTTTTAAAGTTTATTTTGTAGTTGAGTATATCCATAGCAAAAAGAAAAGTAACTGAGAGCTAAAAATTACATTTTATAAGTTTATGATCCATCCACCTATAGTAATATTCTCTGATATTTCTTTATTTATGATGTCTCTATTGGGATCCTTTTTTAAAAATAATAAGGAAGGATTCCCTTGATTATTAGAATGAGCAGTAAGTTGGTGGTTTGTTGTTGAGTCTGTCATATTCTTGACTGCACTAAAAATATAATAACTCTCTTTTTTGGAAAACCTCAAAACCTCGAATTTAAACGTATGGTTAGTGATAATAAAGATTGTGGATAATATTTAATAGAAAAAGAAAAATCAAAAGACAGTGTCTTTCTGATGATTGCTTTGAGAAAACTAGATTACCCTGGGAATAAGGTTAGCAAAAACAGAGGAGTAGCAACTGAGGCTTGGCATTGACATGGCAATAGTGAGGAGATACAGACAGCACATAGGCCTAAGAATCCATAGCTAACATGCAGTAACTACTATTGGAATAGTATTTATAAGAATGTTACTTGACATATAGTACATATTCAGTACTAATGCAGGAGCCCCTTAACTACTCGGTATCTCCACTTCCATTAATTTTTTTTTTGGGGGGGAATATAAAAGTATAAGTTTATTTTTTATTAAAGAAAGGGAAGAGAGGCTCAGCGCCAGCCACATATGCCTAAGGTGGTGGGTTCGAATCTAGCCCGGGCCTGCCAAACAACAATGACGGCTGCAACCAAAAAATAGCTGGGTGTTGTGGCGGGCGCCTATGGTCCCAGCTACTTGGGAGACGGAGGCAGGAGACTCGCTTGAGCCCAGGAGTTGGAGGTTGCTGTGAGCTGTGATGCCATGGCACTCTACCCAGGGCAACAGCTTGAGGCTCTGTCTCAAAAAAAGGAAAAAAGAAAGAAAGGAAGAGAGTTGGAGGAAGAGATGAGAGAGAGGGAAGAAAGGAGGGAGTGAGAAAGAAGTAGATGGAGTGGGGAGGAGAAAAAGAACAAGAAAACGGAGTAGTATTCTAAAGAAAGAAAGGAAGAATGTCAGCTGGCTTCCATTTCTTGATCTACTAAAAGTCATATACCATAAGTGGCTAAAGTAATTTTTTTTTTTGAGACAGAGTCTCACTATGTCACCCTTGGTAGAGTGCTGTGGCATCACAGCTCACAAAAACCTCAAACTCTTGGGCTTAAGCGACTCTCTTGCCTCAGCCTCCCAAGTAGCAGGGACTATAGGTGCCCCCCACAACGCCCAGCTATTTTTTGTTGCAGTTGCCGTTGTTTAGCTGCCCTGGGCCAGGTTTGTACCCGCCAAACCTCAGTGTATGCGGTTGGCGCCGTAACCACTGTGCTATGAGTGCTGAGCCTAAAGTAATTTTTAAACACAAATAATTTTACCATGTTTCTTTCTTACTTGAAACCTTTCATTTATATCTAGAATAAATCCAAACTTACTTCCAGGGTGCTCTGCTCTTTGGCTTTGATCTGCCTTTCTAAACTTACCACGTCTCCTCTTCTCCTTGCTCATGGTGCTCTGGGCAGTCTCGCTCCTTTCTGTTCCTCTCAGATACCAAGCTCGTTACCAAGGCCTTTCCCACTTTCCTAGTCTACCTTCTTGCTGTCCAGGTCTTAGTTCAAAGGTTACCTGCTCAAAGAGACCTTTTATGACGGCCCAGTCTAAACATACACCTTTCCTTGCAATATATCCTCTTTCTTTACTGACCCTTAATCACTTAAACTAATTTAAGTTAACTAATATAAGTTATTCAAATTAACTCCTTCATTTATTTTCTGCCTTGTTTGCCTTTCTTGGACTATAAGCTCCATCAAAACAAGAACTTTGTATATTTTTTTTTTTTTTTGAGACAGAGTCTTAAACTGTCACCCTGGGTAGAGTGCCGTGGTGTCACAGCTCACAACAACCTCAAGCTCTTGGGCTTAAGTGATTCTCTTGCCTCAGCCTTCCAAATAGCTGAGATTATAGGTACCTGCCACATGCCTAGCTGGCTGTTTTTTTTTTTTGTTGCAGTTGTCATTGTTTCTTTTTTTTTAGCTGGCCCGGGCCGGGTTTGAACTTGCCACCCTTGGTGTATGTGGCCGGCACCCTGCCCACTGAGCTATAGGCACTGCCCAATTTTGTTATCTTTGTTCATCAATGTATTACCAACATCTGGAAAGTGCCTGGTCCATTGTAGGCACTCAAAAATATTTGTTTGTTTGTTTGTTTGTTTGTTTGTTTTTGAGACAGAGCCTCAAGCTGTCCCCCTGGGTAGAGTGTAATGGCATCACAGCTCACAGCAACCTCCAACTCCTAGGCTCAAGCAAGTCTCCTGCCTCTGCCTCCACCTCCCGAGTAGCTGGGACCACAGGCGCCCACCACAACGCCCGGCCATTTTTTGGTTGCAGCCATCATTGTTGTTTGGCGGCCCGGGCTGGGGATTCGAACCTGCCAACTTAGGTGTATGTGGCTGGTGCCTTAGCTGCTTGAGCCACAGGCGCCGAGCCAAAATATTTGTTAAATAAAAAGAACATTATACATAATGTTAGCATTTCCCAGAATATGTTCCTCAAAATACTAGTCCAATTAAATTCTCTGTGAAAAAAATTTATGGATATTAAAGATTGGAAAATGCTTCATGTCATGTCCTTTTCGTGAGCTTTGTAACGTATGTGAATCTAAGT
Source organism: Galagoides demidoff (assembly GCA_963574575.1). NCBI lineage: Eukaryota > Metazoa > Chordata > Mammalia > Primates > Galagidae > Galagoides > Galagoides demidoff. The sequence goes on along the minus strand of CAUYQV010187468.1, from coordinate 24,595 downwards.
TAAAGGCTCTGAGATTGCATATCCCAAAACTTGACGATAGAAACTTCACATAATACCTATTAGTGTTTCACAGAAATATTTGTTTATAAAACTCACTTAAGGAAACACTAGTACTGTAAAGCCAACAGTTCCTATGCTGGTACTTCTTGGGCATTTTCATTCACTTTTCTTTATGCTACTGTTCTTCAAGCAGTTACTGAATGCCTGGGAAATGCTAGCACTGTGACAGGTATTAGGAATTAAAAAAAGGAGCAAGGCATAAGCGATCCTCTCAAAGAACACACTGACCATAATCTAATTATCACAACCCATGTGGCAGAAGTGTATAGAGATGGACGGGCCATAGAGGAGGGTAAGACCAACTCTGCATTAGGGGTATTGGAATTCACCATTAGATGATTCCCTAGGGCAGATTTTAAAGAATGTAGGGATTTGTCAGGTAGAGAAGAAAGAGACGAGAAAGTTGTAGTTGTGTGTAGTTTGGTGTTGCTGCCTAGTCTGTTTATTAAGTAATTTGACAATTAGTTAAAAAGCTAGATTGCTTCTTGTAATTTTTAACAAAGTAATTTTAAAAGCCTAAAACTATTGATTTGGTTTGTTTCCCAAATCTTGTGAATGCTTAAGAACTAAACTTTTAATTTAGGCTTTCTTTTTTAGTTTAAGTTTGCCCTGAGTTTAGACTCAAGCAGTGCTCTGGTCCAAGAAGTCATTTTGTCATTTTGCACTTAGTTGGGGTCAGGGGAGACTCTGACAGAAACCAAAGCAGTGGTTCTCATCCTTGTCTACATTTCAGAATTATTTCGTAGAGCTTTTGAAAAAAAATACAGGTGCCTAAGTCCTATTATAGATCTTTCAAATTATAACCCCTACTGTCATTACCCTCTGAAGTAGGGAGATTCCAGGTTAGCTAGTGTAAGATGCTCTCACTCTTTTTTTTTTTGAATTGCTTAAGCGATTCTCTTGCCTCAGCCTCCCAAGTAGCTGGGACTACAGGCTCCCGCCACAGTGCCCAGCTGATTTTTTTTTTTTTTTTTGGTGTAGTTGTCATTATTGTTCGGCAGGCCCAGGCTGGGTTCGAACCCACTCAGCTCCGGAATATGTGGCTGGCACCCTAGCTGCTGAGCTACAGGCGCCGAGCCACAGTTGTTTTTCATTTCTAGAACACAAGTATAAAGCATGTTACCAAACCAAATAGCCATAAGGTGTTTTAACCCTAATGTCTCAGTCCTATAAGCATCAAACAAAATTGATTATAACAATTTGTTAGCAGCCACATGTTTGTGTGTGAATGTAATATATAATTCGTTTTCCTTTAATAGTCATTTAAATTTTTTACATTACAGAGTTATTTCACTGAATTTATTTTTTAATCTGATACTAAAACCTTTTTAAATTTTTTTCTTTCCAATATATAGGGTGTCCATAAAGTTCATGTGCAATTTACTGTGTTAAACTGTTTTAAATTGTGCATGAACTTTATGGCCACCCTGTATATACCTTTTCTTTTCATTATTGTGCTGGCTAAATTGGTGGCGTGATGTTGAATAAGACCCGGTGTGCACGACTAATTCCAGATCTTAGGTGGAAATCATTCATCACAGTCATCACAAAAATTCTATCACTAAGCATAATAATCACTGTAGAATCTTTGAGTCTTTTATCAGATTGAGGATGTTTTCACTGAATTCTTTTAGGAGAAATTTAGATTTGGATTTCTTAGACTTTTAAATGTACAATTTGGTTATTCATTGTAACACTTTGATTTTTTCAGTAGATTACTTTTTTACCTACATTAATGTATGCTTAAGACTGTGATGTTCGACACAGCACCTGTGTCAAGTGGCTAAGGTGCCAGCCACATACACCTAAGGTGGCGGGTTCAAATTCAGCCTAGGCCCACCAAACAACAATGATGGCTGCAACCAAAAAATAGCCAGGCATTGTGGTGGGCACCTGTGGTCCCAGCTACTTGGGACGCAGAGGCCGGAGACTCGCTTGAGCCCAGGAGTTGGAGGTTACTGTGAGCTGTGAGGCCACGGCATTCTACCCAAGGCAACAGCTTGAGGCTCTGTCTCCAAAAAAAAAAAAAAAGACTGTGATGTTCTAGAAGATATAAATTATGTTGTCTTATTTGGTACTGGTTCAAACTAAGTTATGTTTTCTAAGGTTGGTATTAAAAATAACACTTAGGTTTTAATTCTTAGAAGGTGGAATCTATGCAGGTTTGAACATAGAATTAATGGACAAATAGTATAGTTTACATTAAAATAATAAATAATCATGTATAGAGAATTAAATTTAAAGTTGGAATATAATATTTTTGATTTCTCTAGCCAAACGTCTCAAGTCCAGTACCAGTTTTGCAAACATTCAAGAAAATTCAAACTGAACCCTATAAAATGGAGAATTGACATCGTATCACACAGATGAGTGATAGAAGATACACCTGGGTCAGAAAGAAGATAAGCTGTGATTTGACAAGTCGTGTTCTTAAGAAATTCAAGGACTTTGGGTTTATTTTTAAATAAGAATTTTCAATTTTTCTTTCCTTTTCCACCCCCTTTTTAAGGATTTGGGTATTTTTAATTTCCAGCCATAGTAATGTTATCTATTTTAAAGTGTATTTGTTACAGTAACAGAAGATGTAAGAATAATCTTTGTTTTCTTTTGTAGGCATATTATTACTATTGGAGACTTCTGATATCTCCTTATTAACATAAGTATCTCAAGAAGAAACGTTTTTGAAAATTAACATTTAAAAATTCATCACTTACAGCAGAGACTTTAAAAAAGAAATATACTTGCCAAAAAGTAGCAGGTCCAAAGATTAATTTAAATTACTCCTCATTGCAGTATTATTGTTACATATATATTTAATATGTCACATGTTACAATAATAAATAATTCAATCCCTTGTTTCCCTAAAGTCATTTTTGAAACCACTAACTATAAACCTCCCTAGTGATTTTTAGAAGTGGCAAGCTGCATTACATTTATCTTTGTAAAAAGATTTATAGTAACTGGTTTCTTACTTGACTTTTATAAATAGTGTTTTGCATCTTATTTTTGCCTTTATTTCATAGTAATTTGAAATCACTGGACTGCTTTATTATATTCAGGGCAAGATGGATTCTTTTTATACCAGGGTTTTGCATTGTGAATTACATTAAGTTATTTGACAATTTATAATTTATTACTACTTTAAATCAAAGGTAGCATTATCACACTGCATTTACATTGTGATTTTTTAAATGAAAATTTTCTCTTGGGAATATATAGGGATTTGGGGGAGAGAAAGGAGGAGTTAAAAATAGCTTAAGTTTCAGAAATGAGGGCCCTGAAGGGCTGCTCAGTATAAAACTGTTGAGTGGTTCATAATGGGGCATGGATCAGAAAGATAGTCTCATACAGAAAGAAGTTAGGTTAAGATGATTTTTATTTTTTCTAAATTATTTAAATCAGATAAAAGTGATACATTGAAATGAAGCCACGATTTCACTCTCACAAATTCTATTTTGGAATGTTTTGTTAGCCTTTAAAAAAATTTCAGAATTGTTCACAACTTTATTCCTCAGGTTTTAAAAGTTCAGGATTTCACTTATTTAATTCCTTCCTGCTTTTTTTGGTGGAAATAGGCTTCATTTAAAACATTAAGAATATAAAGCCTCCTCTATATGGAAATAAGAGTCTGGTTAAATAGTAAGAGAATTTGAATCCCTTCAAATACTATAGAGAGACAAGAAAGTATTTTTATTTTTTATGTTTACCGTATACATCTATGCAGAATGAAAGAGAAAGCTCATTCTTAGATGTGTAACATATGCAAAAGCTGTTACAGGCCAGGCATGGTGGCTCATGCTTGTCATCCTAGCACTCTGGAAGGCTGAGGCAGGTGGATTGCTTAAGCTCTGGAGTTTGAGATCGGCCTGAACAAGAGCAAAATCCTGTGTCTACTAAAAATAGAAAAACTAGCCGGGCATTGTGGTGGGTGCCTGTAGTCCCAGCTAATTGGGAGGCTGAGGCAGGAGGATCGCTTGAGTCCAAGAGTTTGAAGTTGCTGTGAGCTATGAAACCACAGTACTCTAACCAGGGTGAGACTCTGTCTCAAAAAAAAAAAAAAGAAAAAAGAAAAAGCTGTTAAAATTTCTCTGGTCTGCTGTTACCCATTTAAATTGTACTGGAGTTTGTTCATGCTGCTGGTACTTACACACTATCTTAATTTGAAGCATGTGGTTGAGAGCCTGTGAAGGCAGTCTTTATTAATACAGATTAAACCAGTGTATACGTGCAAAGTTAGAAAATGACATGTGTAATTCTGTAAGTAGTGACTTTTTGAACACCTTTCAATATTATGTATTTGTAAAAACCATTGTTTTTGAATATAAGGTTAATAACACTTTAAAAACAAAAAGGCAGCCTTTACTCTCTTTCTGGTTGGGTCATTGTTCTTTAGAAGTAGCATCAGTGATAGATTCCAAAAGTAAGCATTAACCGCTACACTAAAGTATGTAAATTTTGTAGTCATATTGAAAAATTCTTTGCATAGTTCTGAATTCTGATACATATACCTTATATGTATGCACAAGCCTATCTTTAAGTATTTTGACACTTTAAAATAAAGGAAATAACTTAAGGAAATTGTGATGCTTTATTTGGATTTTTAAATGCATTTCAAAAACTTAAGATGTCATTTAATATCACATTTCAGCTTTTCATGTGTTGAGTTTAAATGCCTACTTTAAAAGTACCATCTATTTTAAATTTTGTTGCAAATGCAAATGTACATAAATTATTTGATGGATTTGAGAGGTAAAAAAATAACATCACATATTTTACAGTGTTATCTCTAAATTCATGAATAATATCAGGTTTGGGGTGATAAATGTTACTCCTGTTGGGACTAGTGTTTTCTAATGTTTCATAGATGGGCTCTACTTTTTACTACAGTGTACTCCTTATAAAGCAAAATGTTTTCCCAGAGTATCATTGTAGTTAGGATTGATTCTGGACCAAACACTTGATATCATATAAGTAATAAACATCACCAGCAATAAACTTTGAAAGCAAAACATACTGTTAACCTCTGTGTCCAATTAAAATGGAAAAAAATTATATTCTAAGTATCTGTATTTTCTGAGCTAGAAGCCGCCTTGGAGGCCGTCTGACCACAGAACCCCAACGTTGGGTGGATCTGTAGAGAGCACTAATCTGACCTTCCACCTGCTGCCTGGATTCCTCTAAAAAGTGTGTTACTTGTTTCCTCGCCTTCTTAGCTAAAGAAGCAGAACATCACAGAGCTCTCTCTTTCTAACAGCATTCTTTGATAGTCAGCTCTCAAGTTGAGACTTGAGATGCACAGTCAAATGTTTTTTCTATGGTACTACTCTGCTTATTTTGTTAAAATTCCATAAAATGATTAGGTTGATTATTTTAAAAAAAGGGCTTTGACCTATGCTGAATTACACAAAGTACCTAAAAGTTACAACTCTACCAAGTTTGCTTGCCTAAATCATTAGCAATAATAAATATTAGTCATACATGTAAATGTGTTTAATGTTCACTAACTTTCTTTGTCTTTTTGGAGTTAAAGAGGGCCTTTAAAAGATAATTTGACTGATTCATGCTTTTCAAAGTGTGGAGATTTTCTAACCAATTTTTAAAATCTGTTTTTCCTATAATAAACAGATATTTAAAAAAATCCATCCCAGTACCCAAATGTAATCAAAGTATTTCAGACTTTTCAAAGGAATGATAGGCCTCTTATACCTAGATATTGTGGTAACTCTTCCTTGTTCTACTTAAATACTTAGGATTGTATTCAAAAGATTTTCCAAGTAGCATTGTAAGTAAAAAATAATTCAACTATAGTTTCTGGGATAATTATATACAACTAGAGTACAGATAGGCAGGATTGAAAATTATTAGTTGCTTGTCCTGTTTTGACTTCTGAAACAGAAAAGTGATTAGGAGAAGACAGAAGGCTTCTGTCACTTTGTTGTGTATCTTTAGCGGCAAAGCCTCACAACAGAAAGCCTTGCCGCCATCCCTTTTCTAGAGAGGACCAGAGTTCCTTCTACCCCTTTTCCTCTCCCCTATTAGTACCTCCTTTTCTACCTTCACTTGTAGTGCCATTGCCAGTAAATAGGAGCTGAGATACAAATAGCTTGACCTTGGCTTTTGAAATCCTCTTTATATCTTGTCTGTCTTCCACTAAGGCACATTGTTTATTTGCACAACCCAGGGACTCTTTTGGGTTGAAATCCAGCATTCACATCCACAATCATGTTCTCTCTTGTGGCTTTTCTCCATGTGGTTGGAGAATTAATAACTGTGGTCAAACAACTAGCATAAGGGTAGCATATGGAAGGTGACTAAGTAGAATCTCCAGATTGAATTTCCATGTCTCCCGCCTCATTTCTCCATCCTGTGCTTGCTGTGTGTATATAAGAGGGACCTAGAGGTGGCAATCTGAATGGAAAAAGGGAGCTGAGGGTCACTTGTCTTGAAGCTGTGTGTACATAGCAAATTCACTGTGTGTTACTAGGTTATATGCAGTTGGACAGTCAAGTTCAAGAACTCATCCTAGAAAGAGTGCTACACTGCTGAATATCCTACTCAGATGGCCACTTTGAAGGTGACTGTAGTGATATTCAGCAGTGAGGTATGTGGCACTTTTTCTAGGATGAGCTTGAGTACTTAATTGTCTGACCTCATATTTATTGGGAAAAGATTTGGGGAAATGATAGAGATTATGGAAAGGGCTCAAGTTCTGCTTGATCTTGCACTGCTTGGTATCCTTTGTCCACTGTCCATTCAGGACTTGCTCCTTGCTCCACTGGGTGTCTAGCTGCTCCTTCTTCTGGGTTTGTGTCCTCTGCATCAGGAGAGTCTTTGTTTACTTTTTCCTTTCTTGACATCTCAGTGGATGAAGTCATAGGAAATATCTGTTGTCATTTGGCTATTCTCACTGAATCTGCATCAGACACAGGGTGACAGATGCTTAGATGGGCACTACAATTTTGTTTTTAACCAACCCTGCCATTCTGGAAGAGAGTGCAGTTGGGTTCTGGAAAATCTTTTTGGCTTATTAGTGGTCTTATTTCAAAAAACATAAAACCCATAGAACCGTGGTCTGGCTCTCAAGTTCACCCCTTATATCTGAGCCTTGTCATTAACTCTCGGTTCCATAGTGCCACCATTCTTATTCTCAACTTGAGCCCTGTTAGCTTCACCAACACCAAGATTTCAAGTGACCTGATATGACTGTGGCAAAATCTAAGTTTTCTAATACTTGAAAGATATTACTCCATTGTCTTCTGGCTTGCAAAGTTTCTGAGGAGAGTTCTGCTATAATTCTTAATTTTGTTTATATGTAATGTATTTGGTTTTGCATTTTTTATCTGCCTTCAAGATTTCCTTTTAATTGTTGAGTTTCAGGAGTTTCAGTATGCTATATGTTGGTGTGTTTTTCTTGGTAGTTATTCTGCTTGGGATTCTCTGAGCCTCTTAGATACATGTTTGCTGTCTTTCATTAATTTTAGTAAATTCCCAGCCATCATACCATCAAATACTCTTATGTTCTATATTCTCTTTCTTCTTCTCAGACTCCAGTGAGATTTAAGTTAGACCATTTAATATTGTTGCACTATTGGGTGCACTGTTCTCTTTTATGAACTCTTTTTTTCTCTTTGTAAACACAAAGAGATAATGTCTAGTTTGGATAATTTCTATTGACTTACTTCAGGCTCACCAATTCTCTCTTGCACTGTGTTCAAGCTTCTGGAGGGATTAATCTCTTTGATGAATGCATGCTGCCCACCCATTCCACTAGGCCCTTTAGCATTTTAACCATAGTTATTTTAAAGCTTCTATCTGATAACGTCAATATCTGGGTTATCTCTGGATCAGGTTCTGTTCATCTCTTGATAATGGGTCATTTTTTTCCCTTGCTTCTTTTAATGTCTTATGATTTTTGATTGAATGTCAGACATTGCATGTTAAAGAATAGTAGGAACTAGGTAAATAGTATTTATCCTGGAAATGGGCATGCTTTTCTATCAGGCCATTGATGTGAGTGGAGGACAAGTAACTCTAATCAGTAGTTGATCTGGATTTGAGTTTGTTGCTGCTATAGTTCCCTCCAGCACATCCCAGATTTCAAGTTTCTCCAGTGGTAGAATGCTGCTGCTTTGTGCTTAGTGAGCCGCCTAGAGTGCCAGAGTTTTCCTGCTTCACTCTGAGATTTTAGCAGACTCTGCAGACTGGTACCACCAGTGGGATCTTTCTCTCCATGCTTTTGTCCCTCCTTCAGCTACAGAGATCTGTTGCTTATTACTTTGTGCAAGGGTAGGGCAGAAAATGTTTCTCCTGCTCCAACCTTAGTCTCATGCAGGCCTTAGGTGTGTGAGCTTCAGGGATAGGTCCTCCTTCCTCAGGGGCACTCAGACCCCGTTCTGTAATTGTGGGGTTCTTAGATGAGAGTGAGTTTCCTGCCCCCTTCTCCCCTGATAATAAACTGCTACTTTATATCAGTGCAAGACCTGGTCACAAGTGGGTTTCCTGTCCCCCTGAAACAGCAGATGGTTTTTGCTTCAACTTCTCCCCCTCTATAGCCAACCTTTTCCTGAGACCAGGAGATAGAATCACTCCTGTAGTGGCAGGTACCTTTCTCTTTGTTTGAAGAAGGACCTGGGTTTCATGTCTCTCCCACAGTGGTATCTGGTTGTTCCCTGCATGCCTGTGTCACCAAAGGGAGGCTCTTCCAGTTATACCCTGTCTCCCATCTTATGAACACCGGTGGAGGCCATGGAAAAGAGCTGGCAAGTGGGGCTGGACTCTCCTTGTATCTGTGTCTCTCAGGGATTCTAAGTGTCTTAGTCTTTTTGTGTGGCTATAAAGACTAACCATGGCTGGGTAATTTATAAAAGAAAGGTTTGTTTGGCTCACAGTTCTGCAGGCTATACAAGAAGCATGAAGCCAGCATCTGCATCTGGTGAGGAACTCAGGCTGCTTCCATCATGGTGGAAGGTGAAGGGGAGCCAGCATGTGCAGAGATCACATGGTGGGACAGGAAGCAAGAGAGAGAGGGAAGCATTGGACTATGTTTAAACACCAGCTCTCCTGGGAACTGATAGACTGAAAACTCACTGCTCCCCAGGGAGGCATTACTCTATTTACTAGGGATCCTCCTTTATGACCCAAAGACCTCCCATTAGGCCCTGTCTCCAACATTGGAGATAAAATTTGGATATGAAATTTGGAGCAGTCAAACATCCAGACTACAGTAATCAGCTGTCACACTAACCCTCACTGAGTCTGTAAACATGTGTTAAAATTTCTGTTGGTTTTCTCTTTTCTATTTTATTTTTTTTAATTTATTTTTTGGTTGTTACTCTTACCCCTGTACTCTCCTCAAAACAAAACAGTTTGTGGGAGCAGTGTTTCTTGGTTCTTTATATCCTAAGGGGAACCAGAACTCATGGATTGCCTTAGTGTTGCTAGTTCTTTTAGTTTTTACTTGATAGAAAATTGCTCTGAAGCTGGCCGGGTGCAATGGCTCATGCCTGTAATCCCAGCACTCTGGGAGGCCCAGGCAGGTGGATTGCCTGAGTTCACGAGTTGGAGACTAGCCTGAGCCAGAGTGAGACCCCGTCTCTAAAAACAGCTGGGCATTGTGGCAGGTGCTTGTAGTCCCAGCTACTTGGGAGGCTGAGGCAAGAGGATTGAGGCTGCTGTGAGCCGTGACATTACGGCATTCTACCAAGGGTGACAACGTGAAGCTCTGTCTGAAAAAAAAAAAGAAAGAAACAAACAAAATTGCTCTTAAATTTAATAGGTTGAAAGAGAGAAAACCAGAAACAAAATTGTTATAGACTGTAAAAAAGAAATAAAACCAAAAATATAGTAGCTAAAATTAAGAACTCAATGGAAAGATTTTATAGCAAATAAGCCATAGTGGAAAAGATAATTAAGAATGTATTAGAGGTGGCTTGGTGCCTGTGGCTTAAGTGGCTAAGGCGCCAGCCACATACACCTAAGGTGGCGGGTTCAAATTCAGCCCAGGCCTGCCAAACAACAATGACTGCTGCAACCAAAAAATAGCCAGGCATTATGGCAGGCACCTGTGGTCCCAGCTACTTGGGAGGCAGAGGCAGGAGACTGGCTTGAGCCCAGGAGTTGGAGGTTGCTATGAGCTGTGATGCCATGGTACTCTACCCAGGGGGACAGCTTGAGGCTCTGTCTCAAAAAAAAAAAAAAGAATGTATTAGAGGGGTGGCGCCTGTGGCTCGAAGGAGTAGGGCTCTGGCCCCATATGCTGGAGTGGTGGGTTCAAACCCAGCCCCAGCCAAAAACTCCAAAAACAAAAAAAGAAATGAATATATCATAGAGACCAGGCACAGTAGCTCACACCTGTAACACTAGCATTTTGGGAAAGGGTGACAGGAAGATTGCTTGAGGTCAGGAATTTAAGACCTGCCTGAGCAAGGGCAAGACCCCATGTCTACCAAAAATAGAAAAATTAGCCGGCTGTGGTAGTGTACCTGTAGTCCCAGCTGCTCCTATGGCTAAGACAAGAGGATTGCTTGAGCCCAGGAGTTTGAGCCTACAGTTTGAGCTATGATGACACCACTGTACTCTAGTCTAGGCAACAAGGCAAAATGTATTAGCTGAGCATGGTGGAATGTGCCTGTAACATCAGGCTAAGGCTGGAGGTTCACAGAGCCCAGGAGTTTGAGATCAGCCTGGGAAACCCTATATCCCTGGCCACCTCCCCACCTCAAAAGAATACATTAGAAGAACATGTCCAGAAGGAAACAATGGAGAGAAAAAAGGTTAGAAATGTAGATAAGAGGGCAAGAGACACTGAGAACACAGTGAGAAGATTTAATTTAAATGTATTTAGAGTCCCTGAAACAGAGGAGAGAGAACATGCAACAGAAGTAATCTTTAATAAGATGATGGTCAAAGATTTTTTCCAAAGGTGGTGAAAAACAAAGTCACAGGTTAAGAAACTCAAGCAGAAATTAAGAGAAACCCAGAAACAAATGAAACCTAGGCACTTTCATGTAAATGATAGGAAATGATAACCAAAGAGAAAATTTTACAAAAAGGACATCGGAAGATGTCTAAGTAATTAGACTTACTGATGGCTTCTCAAGAGTAACAATGAAAGTCAGAAGACAAATGGAATATTTTCAAATGCTTCAAGAAGGTAACTGATGGCTTGGCGCCCATGGCACAGTGATTATGGCGCCAGCCACATACACCGAGGGTGGTGGGTTAGAACCAAGCCCAGGCCAGGAAAAAAAGATCGAGAATTTATCCCACATAGGCCTGCGTTAAAAGAAATATAAAGATTTCTTTATGTAGAAGTAAGTAAAATCAACCCAAATGGAAACTCAGAGGTGCAAGAAGAGTAAATTAATGAAAGGGTAAATACATAAATAGATCTAAATAAACATGGGCTGTATACTATATACACAGAATATATAGAATGAAACACACCACAACGGCATAAAGCCAAGAGGTAGTTTGTATTAGGGTTCTTTAGAGAAACAGAAACAAGAGGAGAGAGAGATACATGTAACAATATATATGAAATGTGAGCCCCATTATATATGTGATAATATGCTATAAGCCAATTTCTTATAATTAATATATAGCATAGGAGATATACATTTTATATATGTTACATATGTTTAATATGTTATAGGAAACATGTATAGTCTACATATATAACATTATATAACACAATCTATGTAAATACATGTTATATAGTTTATATATCATATAATCTATTTACTATGTAATCTATAATATATTCTATATATAATATGTCTCCTATGGCATATATGATGCATAGATAGCATATATAACATGTTTTTTCTAGCTGACACCTTGATTTCATATAACATAAATGTTTCCTATGACATACATATATATAAAACATATACAGGGTGGCCATAAAGTTCGTGTGCAATTTTAAATTGCACACGAACTTTATGGACATCTTGTATATTATAAGAAATTGGCTCATGTGATTATGAAGGCTGAGAAGTCCCAAAATTTGCAGTTGGCAAGCTCGAGCCCCAGGAAAGCCATTGCTGTAGTTCTGATCCAAGGACAGGAGAAGACTCAGCTCAGCAGTCAGGCAGGTGGAGCTCTCTCTCATCCAGCCTTTTTATTTTATTCAGCTCTTCAATGGATTGGATGAGGTCTACCCACATTAGGGAGGCCAGTCTGCTTTACTCTGTCTACTGATTCAAATGCTAATCTCATTCAGAAATATTCTCATAGGCACACCCAGAATAATGTTGGACTAAATGGGCACCCCTTGGACCAGTCAGGTTGACACATAAAATTAATCTTTACAGTATTCTTGGAGTTAAAATGTTTTAAGGTTGTTGACTTACTTGGGAAAAGGTACAAGTTTCAGAATAAATAGTAAGATGGTAGATTCAAACCCAAATATCAGTAAATAGATTAAGTAGAAAGAAAGGAGAGAAGGGGGGGAAGGGAATCCCAATTAATTTTATAAAGGCAGCATCATCTTGATGCCAAACCTGATGAATATAGCACAAAAAGGAAACTGAACACATCTCGCTAAAACATATGAAGGGGGGCCAGGCACGGTTGCTCATGCCTATAATCCTAGGCATGATTATAATCCAGGTGGGGCAGATTGCTTGAGCTCAGGAGTTCGAGACCAGCCTGAGTAAGAGCAAGACTCTGTCTCTACTAAAAATAGAAAAATTAGCTGGGCATTGTGGTGGGGACCTGTAGTGCCAGCTACTCGGGAGGCTGAGGCAGTTGAATTGCTTGAGCCCAAGAATTTGAAGTTGCTGTTAGCTATGACACCATGGCACTCTACCCAGGGCAACAGAATGAGACTGTCTCAAAAAACAAAAATATGGAGGGAAAAATTTTGTATACAATATTTGTGGACTCATTTCATCAGTGTGCTAAATGAATAGCACACTTTGAGAAAGTTAGAGTTTATTCTAGGAATTCAAGTTACTAAGAAGTCAATGCAACTGGAGTGTCCTTTAATTCTACAGTCATATGCTGTGACCTTGTTGGAGCCCCGATTCTGCACAAACACAGAATTGTTGGTGGTCTTTGAGAATACTCAGAAGTTATACAAATCTGCCCTGGTTGTCCCTTCACCTGAGCTAACATTTCTGGAAAGCTTTCTCCTCTCTTAAGGTTACTTCTCATTATAACCATATTTCCAGGATGCTACTGCAGAAATTATAAAGAAAAAAAGGAACTTAAAAAGATTCATAGATTCCTCTGCATAAAAATAAAATACACTATTTTTTAAAAAAAGAATAATCAACTGGGAAAAGAAATATGCAGCATATAAGACAAAGAGTAAAATTTAATTTATAAAGTATTATGATAAATTAATGGGAAATTAAAATTAAATTTAAAGTAAAAATAGATGTGTATAAATGTCTCATAGAAAAATCAGCAAAGAAAAAGGCACAGAGAATTCTAAAACAAAATAGTTAGCCAGTGAGGATATGAATAGGTGTTCAAACTACCCATTAAAACCCCCAAATTATAGGCTGGTGTGGTGGCTCACACCTGTAATCCTAGCACTCTGGGGGACTGAGGCAGGTGGATTGCTTGAGCTCAGGAGTTTGAGACCAGGCTGAGCAAGAGCGAGACCCCGTCTCTACTAAAATAATGGAAAAAGGAGCCCGGTGTTGTGAGCGCCTATAGTCCCAACTACTTGGAAAGCTGAGGCAAGAGGATCGCTTAAGCCCAAGAGTTTGAGGTTGCTGTGAGCTATGATGCCATAGCACTCTACCGAGGGTGACAAAGTAAGACTCTGTCTCAAAAAAAAAAGACAAATTATAGCTACATAGTGATACTATATCTCATCAAATGGATTGGCAAATATTAAAAAAAGAATGGTAATATCTGGTATGGGAATCAACACAATAAGTTTATATAACTCATGGCAAGAATGCAAGTGGTTACAAACTTAGAGGGAAATTTTCTTAATAATTCTTTAGACTTAGTTCCTAGAGGCACAACTGACTGTCAAAATAGGTCGCACTGGTCAAAATTTCTGTTGCTTTTATGTTGGATTGCAGGTGCTCTGACTCAGATCCAATTTCACTCCTTCCATGACATTTTATAGGATTTTCTTTCTTAAAAAAAAAAAAAAAGCAAACAAACCTAGAGACAGGATCTCATTGTGTTTGCCCAACCTGGTCTCAAACTCCTGGGCTCAAGTAAACCCCCCACCTTGGCCTCCCATTGTGTTGGGATGACTGGCGTGAGCCACTGTGCTTGGCCTTTTTTATATGATTTTCTTCTGCTCTTGATGCTTCATTTTTTTTCCTTTAGAATATGGAAGTATAACTTTATTTTATATTTGAGAAAAAGAAGAGATGAAAAACATGGGAGAAGACATGAAAAACAGAGCAGAGAGCAGAGAGCAGGGAGTCAATGCTTCATGTTTATTAAGGAAACAATTTGCTTTAAAAAAAAAAAAAGCAAAGACTTTGAAATCAGGCCTTGGTTTAAACCTCTGCTCTTCCCCTTACTTGAACTTACTGAGGCTTAGTTGTCTGAGCCTCAGTTTCCACACCTATAAAATGGGAGATAGTAATACTTGCCTCACAGAATTATTGTGCAAATTAAATGAGATTAGTATACGAAGTGCCTCCCACAGTGCCCAGCACCTCGTACTCTGTGCTGCTCCATCTTCTCCCCTGTGGGCTGCATGGTGCACAAATTGCAGGTGATTTGGCACTCACCTATTCACCCTCTTATGTGGTTTCCTAGGGTTTTTTATTTGTGATTATTATTCCTCCTATCCCAAGTAGATTGTATTCTTTTCCAGTTCAGGGCCAGTATGTTCTTTGTCTTTTATACCTGTAAGTTCAATGAATGTTTTTTTCCAAGGAAGGATAATAAGATACATTACTGCTGGGTGTGGTGGTTCATGCCTGTAATCCTAGCACTTTGGGAGGCTGAGACAGGAGGATTGCTTGGGGCCAGGAGTTGGAGACCAACCTGAGCAAGAATGAGATCCCATCTCTACTAGAAAAAATAAATAAATAGAAAAATTGGGTTGGTATGGTAGCGCATGCCTGTAGTCCCAGATACTCAGGAGGCTTAGGTAGGAGGATTGCTTGAGCTCAGGAGTTTGAGGTTGCAGTGAGCCATGATGATGTCATTGCACTCTAACCTCGGTGACAGAGTGATCCCCTTTCTCAAAAACAAAACAAAACAAAATAACGCCCTCCAAACCCACCTACATTCCAAATTACACTGTATTATGGTGGAAAGGGTCTTTGTAGTTTACATAAAAAGATGTTTGAGACCTTGAAAAGTCCTTCAGCTGTACATGAAAAGTATAAATGATAAAAATGTAAATATTTATCGGAAAGTGAGAAGACCTACTTTACCATTCAGGAACCCTCCTTTTTAAGCACTGAAGGTTCCAAGCCAGAGCCAGTGTTGAGTATCGTGAATTGCCCTTAAGACTAGCATTTTAAGTCATATGTAATACCTTTTCTGGGCAGGAGTCCCATTTGCTTAATCTCTGCTAAATGAGTGTTTATTAGATATGACTGTTGAAAAGTACCAAGTTAAATCGGACAGTTAAAAAAATCAACATGATGCCCATAACTGGTTTAATTTATCTTTCCTCTTCAGTAATCCCACACATTACCTACTTATTTGCTGTAATGAACATGCCATTCAGCTAAAATGAGATTAACTGCTTAAACCATGGCATTACAGGCAGAGAGCTCTAATGCCTCTTTGTGTTTCATTGTAAGGGTTCAGCAGTTAAACGATACGGTGTTGTTGTTTCTTCCTTTGTAATCAAGACGGTTTCACTTAGGATTAGCGCTCCCCAGCTGATTCTCCTGATGGAACATTTGAAGCAGCAAATTTATATGTCTAGGTTACAGCCTGGCAGCAAAACAACCTTCCGAATCAAACCTGTTGGCCTCATCAGCATTCAAATTGCACTGCTCTTTATGAAGCCCTTGTCTGCTCTAATGGTGAGGGAAATCTAGCCTGCCACGCAGACTACGGATGGAACATTGAAAGGGACTTGGGCATGCATCTGGAAAATAGCACTGTGATGCCCCAGGTGGGATCAGGGTTCAGAAAATTAACCCAAGTTCCCCCACGTGAATGAACATTTGGCTGTTCTCTGTGTTAAGGTCAAATCCCACCTCTTCAGTGACAATTTCTGGACTGTTCCAGCCCCACTCCTCTCTCTTTTCTTTGAACTCTAATTACAATTTTACTTTCCCCTACATTACTTCAGGCTGTTTATTGATTTATATGATTCATATTATCACTCGATCTGAGCTAATGTTGCCCCTTCAGTTAAGCTGCAAGCTCTCGGAAGTCAGGGTCTTCTCAGTACCAGTGCATGGTCCTGAGCATATAGGAAGGGCCCCTAGGAAGCTCCTTGACTGAGGGAGCACTGTGACCTCTATGACTCTGCCGGGTCTGAGTTGGGAAGCTGAGTACAGACGCCTCTCCCCTGGCCAGACCATCTCTTCTGTGGATCATGTTTCACATTTGTGGTTCATCACATCTAGGACTGCAAGGAGAGTCAATAGGATGACTGACAGATCTGTCCAACCAGTTGTCGATTTATTCATTCAATACTTATTAAGCACCTACTATGTGTGAAGTCTTGTTTCTCAGGACTCTGAGAACTGAGAAACTCTTCACTGACCATTTTGGCAGAAATAAGGGAAAGCCTAAAACTTTGAAGCGAGAGCCAATGTCTCGAGAGCGTCGCTTTCCCTTGTGTTTATTCACTCCTCTTCCCATTCCCAGCTCTCCTGCTTCAATCGCTGTGATAGATGGGACTGTCCCTCGCCTGCTTTCCTGGCTGTGATAACAGAGGGCTATTCAATTTTCCTGCATGAAACTGGTTTGTTCAGGTCCCCACTAGGCAGGCTGCACTTGCTGGATTGGACGGGTTCCAGGTAAGCTCCTCTGGATGGGGTTTATTTTGGGTCAGGATTCCTTTAGAGGGTAAGAAAAGATGAGGAGAAAGGAAAGATTAGGCCGGTTCTTCCCACTCTGCCTAGGGGATTACATTAACTACTCAGCAAAACAAGATCTGCCTTGAATTGCCCCAATATGGCTTCATCAAAGGCATCTCTCACCTCCTCCAGGGAGAAGCCAGAGCCTCAACAGCCCACGGGTGATATGAGGCTGGTTTGGAGGCATTGGAGCAGCTGCCCTGTAGAGGAATGGACACCATGCTTGCAGGGACTGATTCTTATCACATTAAAAGGAAACACTGAGAGCAGAACAGTCTCCTGGCAAGCCTAGAGACGTTTTGTGACTTAAGGGCAAGCCCTCAAGTAACTCAGTGTTCTGGAATGAGATAAGATCGGCCACTCGTTAGTAAGCAGGTGTTAAACATTGATATTTAGTGCTTCTTCATGGGGGTTATGGGGGAAGAACACATGAGGAAAGAGCAGGTGTCAGTCCTAAGGCAAGCAGCCCTTGTGTGTAATTACCTTAACTCTCTGTTGTGTATAACCTTAATAAATAGCTGTTGAGGTGGGAGCCCCAGGCTTTCCTGCACCTCTGGTTAGCCCACCTCTTGCAAGATAGCACTTCAATCTGCGTCCAGCCTGGTTCTTTCCTGCAGTGCTGGGAGGCGTAGCATCCCCAGCAGCGGTGGCGGTAATACTGCCCTCCAGCCAGACTTCTTGGGAAACAGAGGCCACTCTTTTGACAGCTGTGGATCCAAGAGTGAAGCTCCCTCATCCCTTGCTTCCTTCATTTTCCTGCTGGAAATAGGGTCATGCTAGAATAATGGACTGTTAGAGCCAGGAGGGAACACAAATCATCCTCTATTGTGGGCCTCCTTATTTCTCAGGTATAGAAATTACGACCTCATCACAGAGGCTTACCTTAGCAGGTGGTGCATTAGTGACAGAGCCAGAACCATGGCAAGACCCTTCCCTCCCAGGCTGAGGCCCTCTCACACACCGGGACCTGTCCCACTGTTCCCTCCCCCATCACTCTATTCCCATACCTCCTCACACTGCCTTCTCCCTGGGCTGACTCACCTCAGGTTCCTCTTAGAATTTCATAAATAAAAACTATCAATATAAGAAGGAAAACAAAAGAGCAAAACTAGTTTCTGCAACATTCTTCTAAACACTTTAGATTTGGCCATAGTTTGCCAATAAATATTTGTTAGATACAATCTGCTTAAGCATTTATTCCATGAATTTCCTGTGTCAGAAGTTGTTAAGTCTATTTCTTACAGGAAGAGTATGTAACTTAACTTTCTTTAAGTTCAGATCAGTTTTTTTTTTTTTTCAGTTTTTGGCTGGGGCTGGATTTGAACCCACCACCTCTGGTATATGGGGCTGGTGCTCTACTCTTTTGAGCCACAGGCACCACCCAGTTCAGACCTGTTTTGATTACAAGTAACAGAAACCTGATTCAAACTAGCCTCAGCATAAAAGATTTATTGGATCATGTGACTGTGAAGTACAGAAAGCAATCTTGCTTCCACTTTGACTAGACTCAGAAACTTAAAGGAGGTTGCCATCTGCACCTCACCCACTTGTGGTGTTGGCTTTGTTCTCTCCTCCTGCACACAGATGTTCTCCATGTTGTGAAAAATAGCTGCTGGCAGTCCCCATTCACACACTGCTAAAAGCAAGGCCCCTACTCCTCCAGCTCCCAGTGGAAAAGTCCCAGAAAAGGGCACTAATTGGCCTAGGTCGGGGGAGCATGTAGCCATTTCCAGATGGATCACTGTGCCCAAGAGAATGAGGTCCTATGATTGGCTGGGCTTGAGGTGCTGTGCTTAGCTGCTCCTACCACTGACACTCCACCTCTGTAGTCAGAGGGACACTCCTGCAATTGGCAGCCTTATTGAAATCATGTAGAGTGAAAGAAAAGCAGTTTCCCAGGGAAAGGAATTCTGAAAAGACAAAACGAGCAAATTCCTATTTCAAACATCCTCTCATAGTCTGAAAATAACCTCCTTTCGAGTCCTTTGGAGCAGATCTCTATCTGTAACCTTTCCCTTCCCATGTGTGGGTCACTTGTCACTACCACTGACAGAGACCGCTGCAGTATCTGCTCACTGGTGTCATCTCCATTCTATCCCTTTCCCATTTACCAGATACTCTACCGCGTTAATATTCTTAGACTACAACCCTGATTTTATTGCTTATCTACTCAAAAATCCTTTTTTCTAATTTCAGATTAATATGAGGGTACATATTAGGTTACAATATTTGCATTTGTTAGGTAAGGCCCTGTTGAAGTTGTGTCCTACCCTCAGGGGATGTGCTATATACCCTTACACTGTGCCCATTAGGTGGGAGCAAACCCATCCCCCTCTTATCTACCCGCTCCCCCCCCACCCCTCAACTTGAATTGACTCATTATTCAAAAATCTTTAGTGATGCTCCAATCTTTTGAATTATGGAGGTGGCCTCAAGGCCACAGAATGGACTTGCCAGGCAGCTGCCACAGCTACTAGCCGAATCCATGCCCTGGAAGTTGAAGATAAACATCAGACCAGAATAGTCAAGCCAGGCTATCTCCCTCTCTCAGACATGAAATGTGTTCTGTAATTCCAGTTACTGCCAGGGTCATATTTACCCAGATTCATACTGGGAGAGCATAGTGTGCTCCGCTATGGCAACAGTCTAAGACAGGGAACACTGCTCACATCTGAAAATTGTGCTCTGAGCAGTTTGAGGTGGGGCTGAAGGAGACCGGCTGTCCAGTTTTTTCATTTAGTTTTTTTGGGGGGGGGCTGGGTTTGAACCCGCCGCCTCCAGCATATGGGGCCAGCACCCTACCCTTTTGAGCCACA
The DNA here is from genome assembly GCA_963574575.1 of Galagoides demidoff. Taxonomy (NCBI): domain Eukaryota; kingdom Metazoa; phylum Chordata; class Mammalia; order Primates; family Galagidae; genus Galagoides; species Galagoides demidoff. The sequence continues at coordinate 4,740 of CAUYQV010187468.1, read as the reverse complement.
GGCACCGCCCCCAGCTGTCCAGTTTTCTTACGATTCGACACTATGCCATTGATGAGAGGCTGAAAACCACTTAAAAATGCCCTTTTCTTATTTAGTTAATTTTTGCAGTTTTTGGCCAGGGTTAGATTTGAACCTGCCACCTCCAGCATATGGGGTCTGCGCCTTACTCCTTTGAGCCACAGGTACCTCCCTAAAAATGCCCTTTTCTACTGTTGAAATAACATAAAGATTTTTTTAAACACCCCCTTCCCTCTATTTTTCCTGTTAACTATAGTGAAGGAGAAGGGGGATGGGGGAAGGAAGATGTTTCTGGCACAGCCTGCTAAGTGACCGCCCATATTCACCATACACTTCTTATATAGTTATGGAAATTTTAGTCGGACATACAACTTCTCAGAAAAAAAGACATTTTGTAGTCTCCCTTTAACTGGAGTGGCCATCTGACTGCGTTGTACCGCATGGGCTCATGAGCAGGGCACCTTTCAGGATCTTTGAAAGAGAGAACAGGGGTGGGTTATTTGTCTTTCTCCCCTCCCTCCATCCTGTGGCTTGGAATATGGCTGTGATGGCTGGAGGCACCTCTTGAAGCAAGTGCAAGGGCTGAACATGCAGAGTATCAGGACAGAGGGAGACTGGTCCTTCAGACCCTGGAGTCCCTTACCAGCCCTGACTGCCCACAAAGGTTTTATGTGATCGACGAATAAACTTACATTTGTTTATTTTTTGACACAGAGTCTCACTTTGTTCCCTGTCCTCAGGAGCGAGGACAGCTCTTAGCACTCAGGATCTTATTCTGCTTTTGGGTGGGCAGCTAGCTTGATGGAATCTTCAGGACCATGTGGGCATGCATCCTGCAGTCCCACTATGCTCTTCTCAATGTTACCTCTCCAGCCAAGTGCAGTCCTCAGCTGGTGTCGCCATATACTCCTTCACGCTACAGGGAGAAGACGCACCGGGTACAGACGGGAGCAGACAGTAATAATTAAGAAGCTGTTTCAAAGACTAACATGTATTTCTTATTTCAGCCTTGTGCAGTCCTTTATTTTCTGAAAATCCATAAATATTATACCAACAGGAATGAGGAATTTGGTTTCAAACTGTGGTAGACACCTCTAAAAGACAAGCAGTGGGGCTGGTGTGGTGGCTTACTCCAGTAACCCCAGCACTGTGGGAGGCCAAGGCCAGAGGATCACGTGAGCCCAGGAGTTTGAGACCAGCCTGAACAACATAGTGTGATCCTGTCTCCACAAAAGATTTTTGAAAATTAGCCAGGTGTGGTGGTGGGCACCTGTAGTTCCAAGGCAAGAGCTAGGATTGCACCACTGCACTCCAGCCTGGGTGACAGAGTAAGACTTCATCTCACCAAAAAAAAAAGACAAGCCATGATGGGCCAAGGCCTATACCATTGCTATCGGTTGTGGGCATCTCATATTATTCACAAATCTTTAGTTTAAAGCAGTGGTTCTCAACCTGTGGGTTGCAACCCACAGGAACTGTATTAAACGGCCGGGGCATTAGGAAGGTTGAGCACTACTGGTTTAAAGGAAGGACGAGAAGTGCAGAAAATTTGTGAGAAAATACTTTGAGTGCAATGAAGGATAAACAAATCAATAATCTATTGTTTTTTTACTTCCTCGGAAGGAAAAAAATTCCAACATTTGTAGATTACTTTCAGAGGATATTTCAGAAAGTAACAATAAAAAAAATGTTTTATTGCAAGAAAGAAGAGAAAGTGAATTCTGATTATACAAGCTTCCCAGAAGGGTGAGTGACACTGCCCACCTAGAGTGCAATCTTGTTTAAATGAGAAAAAGTCTTAAAAAAGCATTAGCAGCCTACACAATCTAATTCAAGGCTTACATAAGCAGATATTGCCACCTTTGAGGCCACTAGGAAATCAAATCAAATCCTTGGGCAAACTACAAAATGACATTCTTAGGAAATAAGAAAATAACTCATTCTACTTTTCAAATATATGGTGGTGAAATTATGATATATCTTTTTTGGTGGTTAAGCTTACTTTAAATGTTTTTTTTTTTTTTTGATACAGAGCCTTAAGCTGTCCCCATGGGTAGAGTGTTGTGGTATCAAAGCTCACAGCAACCTCCAACTCCTGGGCTCAAGCGAGTCTCCTGCCTCAGCCTCCCAAGTAGTTGGGACCACAGGCACCTGCCACAACACCTGGCTATATTTTTTGTTTGCAGCCATCATCGTTGTTTGGTGGGCCCCGGCTGGATTCGAACCTGTCACCTTGAGTGTACATGGCTGGCGCCTTAGCTACTTGAGCCACAGGCGCAGAGCCATATTTTTTAAAGTTATATTTTGAGCTGGGTATGGTGGCTCATGTCTATTATCCTAGCACTTTGGGAGGATGAGGTGGAGGATTGCTTGAGCTCAGGAGTTCAACACCAAACTGAGCGAGAGCAGGATGCTGTCTCTACTAACAATAGAAAAATTAACTGGGCATTATGGTGGGTGTCTGTAGTCTCAGCTATTTGGAAGGCTGAGGCAAGAGGATTGATTGTGTAAGCCCAAGAGTTTGAGGTTACTGTGAGCTATGATACCAGGGCAGTCTATCCAGGACGATAGACTGAGACTCTGTCTCAAAAAAAAAAAAAAAAAAAAAGTTATATTTTAGGAAAACTTTTTCTAACTTTATGTTCATTCAGAGAACAGTTTTGGTATACTTTTCTGTTTGCAATGGTCACTGAAGGGCCATTTTACATATAAAAAAGGACTAATAAAATCCCTGACTTCAATAGGCAAAAAAATAAATAAATAAATAAATCTTAAGAGAAAAACTTATTTCCATCTGATTTAGAAAAGTGTATTTATTTTAGGTCTTTAAACTTTCATTTTAGCTGTTGCCATGCCACACAAAAAGAAAAGGAGGGGCAGGGCACAGGTGAGTCCAGGAGTTGGAGACCAGCATAAGCAATACAGTAAGACCCTGTCTCTCTTAAAAAAAAAAATTTAAAAAATGTATCCGGGTCTGGTGGCATGTGTCTGTAGTCCCAGCTCCTTAGAAGGCTGAGGCAAGAGGATCACTTAAACCCAGGATTTTGAGGTTGCAGTGAGCTATGATGATACCATTGCACTCTAGCCTAAAAAAAGAAAGAAAGAAAAGAAAAGAAAAAGTGAAGAGAGAGGTGTTGAAATTATGGGGAAATTCTTTAGCAAAAGAGTGCATCAGAGGAAGGTGGAATTATTCAGTAAGTCAATATTTTCCCAAAAAGGTTCTGTAGCATTCTAGCCTGAAGAGTCCCCACCTCCACTCCTGCTCCATACACACATTCTCTTGGAGATTCATAATGTACGTATAATGTTAATATTAAGACTGAGAATTACAATAAAAAACAGCTTAACATGGTCTTTATTCACTTATTTTTTCCTCCCACAAAACCTGATTAATCCCCCATGTAAGTTATTTAGAAAAAATTAAAAACATGCTTTGGGGAATGTGACCTTGAACTGAAGTTTCCTTCACTACAGCGTAACACACTGTAAAGATTTTTGTCATCAAATCATTTTGAAATTTTTAAGCCATGCCAGGAGGAGTCTGACTTCAAGAATGGTTGTCTGGGGAGCAAGGCTAATCTTTAAGCTGGGTGACCTGCCCATATGTCCCATGACCAGAACCAGCAAGAAATATCCAGAAGCCTTGTTTGTCCAAGTTCCTGAGAAGTTCTTGACCTGCTCTGCCTTATCTCTTATTTTTGGCCTCACACGAATCCCACAGGGGGAAAAAATTAAAACACGATGCATTTGATACTCCTCTGGGGTTGGCGCCTTTCCTCTGCTTTTATTCACATTTACCCCTTATATTCTATCTTCTTTCAGACTTTCCAGAAATAATCCAACCACATTCAATTGATCCTAAAGCCCTGGTGCTGGATTGGGTCCACTCCTTCATTCATTGAAGAAATATAACTGGTCCTCTAAGTCGAGGTGGGCAGTGTTCCAGGCACTGGGGCTGCAGCATTGACCCAGACGGAAGTGGACCTGACCTCACAGAGCTTTGGCTCTAATGACAGTGCCAATGGGTGCTCTTGGGCCCAGGACAAGACCCAGGCAGAGATTACTAATTATTAATAATTAGTGAGAATGCAACTTCATCTTACACAGACAATGGTATTTTATCTAAAATTTTCAATTGTTTATCCTTTTTAATAGAGTGGTTATTGTTTCTTTGACTGTTTTAACAAAGAATTCTAATTTTACACAAAAAGCAAATTTGGCTATAAAAACATGATGATTTCCCTTCCGAGTAACTGATATGTAGGTAATATAAGCCATGTTTGCTTACTGGCTGCATAGTCTAATTTCAGTAAAATAAGTGGAGATCCATAAAAATCTTCTTTGGGGCTGGTGTTATAATTTGAAACCCTTTGTATATAGGGAGACGAGGAATTCATTATGAAGAATATGTTTGGGTACAAATTCTCTTGAACTGAGGATTATTATTTTTTTCAAATATGTATGGGTTCGGGAGAAACTTCTGTACTTTGATAACTTTGGAGAAGAGGAAGTTTCCTGAGAATTAGAGTTTAGAAAACCCAGCTCAGGGAAGCAAGTAATCTCTTTCTCTTTTTAATTTTCTTTTTTTTTTTTTTTTTTTTGAGACGGAGCCTTAAGCTATCCCCCTGGGTAGAGTGCCATGGCATCACAGCTCATAGCAACCTCCAACTCCTGGGCTCAAGCGAGTCTCCTGCCTCCGCCTCCCAAGTAGCTGGGACCACA
>CAUYQV010187459.1:0-31000 GCA_963574575.1 Galagoides demidoff | reverse complement strand
GAGTCTCCTGCCTCCGCCTCCCAAGTAGCTGGGACCACAGGTGCCCGCCACAACGCCTGGCCATTTTTTGGTTGCAGCCATCATTGTTGTTTGGTGGGCCTGGGCTGGGGATTCGAACCCGCCACCTTAGGTGTACGTGGCTGGCGCCTTAGCTGATTGAGCCACAGGCGCCGAGCCACTTTCTTTTTTCTTTCTTTTTTTTTTTTGAGAGGTAGGGTCTCGCTATGTTGCCCAGGCTGGAGTGCAATGGCCATTCATAGGCGCGATCCCACTACTGATCAGCATGGGAGTTTTTCTCAGTGTAGGCACCATGCTGATGGTTTCACCTATGTTATTTCACCAAGTCTTCCAATCAATCCTAGAGGTATGTTTACTATTATCCTCACAGGTGGGGAAGCAAAATCAGAGGGGTATAAAATGGATTGACCCTTCACTGTGGTGGAAATGAAGTCCAGACCAAAATTTGGTAAAAAACCCATTTTTGTTGCGGGGGGCATTTTGAAAAAGGAATGCACTTTACACTTATCAGGTGGCTACTATAAAACAAAAACCAAAAATCAACCAGACAAAAACCCAAAAGAAAGCAACAAGGGTTGGCAACAGAGTGGAGAAATTTGAGCCCTTGTGCATTGCTGAGAAAGTAAAATGGTGCAACCACTGTGGGAAATAGAATGGTGATTTTTTTAATGAATTAAGCATGGAACTACCCCAGGATCCAGCAATTTCACTTCTGGGTATACTCCTGAAAGAAGTGAGAGCAGGGACATGAACAGATATTTGTGCGTTCTGTCCTTAGCAGCATAATTTACAGTAAAAAGGTAGGGATGAGCCACGCAGTTACTGTGGGAACAATGAGTATTAACTCCACGTGGTGCTGCACATTCGTCATGCGTGGTTTCACTCTCCACGGTTTCAGTCACCTGAGGTCAATCTTGGTCCAAAAATAATAAATGAAAAATTCTAGAAATAAACAATTCATGAGTTTTACCTTGTGATGACATCTCACGCTGTCCTGCCTTGTCCCACTAGGGACGGGAGTCCTCCCTTTGTTCAGTGTACCCCTGCGGTCCGCGCTCCCCGCCTGTTGACCTCTTAGCAGCTGGCTTGGTTTTTATTACAGATACCCTGTCATGGTGGCACAGTGCTTGTGTGCAACTCACGCTTATTTTATTTCCTAATGGCCTCCAAGGGCAAGAGCAGTGATGCTGGCAATTTGAATATACCAAAGAGATGTCGTAAGATGCTTCCTTTAAGCAAAAAGGAGGAAAGTTCAAAAAGGGGGGAAAATCCTATGGTGAGCTTGCTGACGTCGACAGTGAGAACAAATCTTCATGATGAAATCATGAAAAAGGGAAAAAGAAATTCAGGCTAGTTTTGCTGTTGCACCTCAGACTGCAAAAGTGATGGCCGTAGTTCATGGTCAGTGCTTAGACTGGTGGATGGAAGACAGAACCAGAAAATGGGCTCCCATAGATGGCAGTGTGTTGGGAGGCAGCAAGGGCCCCCCTGAAAAGAGTGACATCCAGCTGTTCACTGCAAGTGCGGAATTTGGGAATACAGAAGGTCGGCAGGGGCCTAAAGCTCCGTCACAGTGCCTGCACCATCCACCTCTCTTCATCTCATCACCAAGGTGTTTGATCGTCTGCCATCATAACACGCAGCAGCATGAGCACAGCAGGAGATATTCAGAAAGAATGTGAGAGACCGCGCTCACTTAAGGGTTATCACGATGTACGGTTCTAACTGTTCTACTTTATTATTAATTAGTGTTGTTGATCTCTTTCTGTGCCTAATTATAAATAGAACTTTATCATAGGTTTGTATGTACAGGAAAACTGTAGCACAGATAGGATTCCAGACATTCTGTGGTTTCAGGCATCTTCTGAGGGGGGGGGAGTATCTTGAAATGTACCCCTGAAGATAAAGAGGGGAGATTACCATACATATAATAGATAGGATTCAACCTACCAAAGGAATGTGTGTCACCCCATGAAGAGCCTTGGAGACAGTATGCTAAGTGAACTAAGCCAGATACTAGAGGACCAATTCTGTGCGATTCCACCAATATGAAGTACCTAGAAGTCAACTTCATGGAGACAGAAAGTAGAGTAGTGATTGCCAGGGGCTGGAGGAGGGAGAGGTGAGTTATTGATTAATGAGTACAGAGTTTCAACTGGAGAAGATAAGAAAGCTTTGGAGGTGAACAGTAGTGATGGTTTCACAACAACATCAATGGACTTAATGCCACAGAACTGTGCACCTAAAAATATTTAAAGTGGTAAATTTTAATTTACCATAAGAAAGAACACTAAATTAATAATAAAAATTATTGGCTAAGGAGAATATCTATTTAAGACAAGAAAATAATTCATTTTGAAAAATAAAATAAAATAAAAGTAAACATTTTTAAGAGTTAAATACCAGGAATATCACAGAATCAGAAAAATAATGCAATATTTTATCTTAACTAACCGTGTAACACAATTCTCTAATACCTTTGTCTATACTTAATTTTCTGATAATCCATAATTACCTCTTTCTACAACAAAAATTTTATATCATTTTCTATAGATGGTATAGAAAGAGACATCTGTCTCCCAGTATGGTTAATTACAATTTGTGTTTTTTTCATTACACGCGTTGATATTGGAATGCATAAAACATTACACGCATTTGAAGTACTCCTACAACTTTGTGCCTTAAAACACAGGGTTCTTTAAATTGTGTACTATTTCCATTAAGAAAATTTTAAAAGTGTGTTGTGGTTTTAATCATATATATTCCTGAGAGGAGAGTTCTGTCTTGATTAGAATATGATCTAGTCAAATTCTTCAAATCATCCTATGTCTACCGTTTTATACAATGGGTGATTGAAATCATTTTAAATTGATTTTCTCTGTCTCTGTATATTTCACAATGTTTCTCCACAACAATCTGCAAATTTTTGATCAAAGAAGTCTCTGGGACACTTTTTATTTTCGTGCCCTGCCTATTTGTTTTGGCACAATGGGTGCTACCCAGGATGGCTAGCAATAAATGACTGATATACAGAAATGATTGTAAACCACATAACTATTAAAGCCAAACTAAAATTTTTCTCATCTGAATCTCAAACATGCCTGCAGCCTCTCCAATACCACCTGACACAGAAATAAGATGTTAGGAAGTCAGAGTGAGATGACAATGCTGACTGATGGTGGACAAATGTTATTTGCAAATTTTATATAAATATATGACTATGTAAACACACTTCTAATGCCCTACTGGGATCTTGGAAGTGGACATAACAAGTGGACGGGTCTTGGAACGTAAACATTATTTTTACAACAATCCACCTCTGCCTCAGTCTGCCCTGACCCTGACATTTTTGCTTCTTGCCACTGTGAGAGACTAATTATAAAGCTAATTATAAAGCACTGAAGTAAGGGCAACAAGAGAAACTAACTAGACAATAAGGACATATAAAACAGCCTGGGCCAAGGAAGGCTTTGGAGCAAAGAACTGACCTATCTCGCACTGGCCCGTCTGGGGACTGTGCTATCTTTTCTCATGTCTTTTGCTAGCACCTTCAGTGAAAATTAACTGTGCCAGCGTCGCCCTACTGGCACATCTAATGCCATGTCCCACCCACCTGTCCTACATGATGAATGGTGCTGTAAAAGATTTGTTTTCTTCTTTTTTTAAAGAAAAGAATAATGATTAGAACAAATAGAACAAATGAAATAGCAGAACAAATGTTGTCACAATAGAAGCAAAGAATAAAACAGGTAAAAACATCCCAGTGGAGTCAGGCGACCTCAAACTACAGCCCATGGAGGACATTTATCCAGCCCGCCGGGTGTTTTTGCTGCCTCTGCCTGTCCTGCTTAGTAGCTGACCTGTCCCAGGGCCCGCAGTCCGGCCCTCCAACGCTCTGAGGGACAGTGAACTGGCCCCCTGTTTAAGAAGTTTGAGGACCCCTGATGGTGCTCTAAATGAGATTATGTCTCTTTGACAGGAATAAACCCCAGAGCACTGAGGGAATATTCAGATAAGATGGATGACCACAGGTAGTAACTGAGTACAGTGAAGACTCAGGCAAAATGACTGTATCCTGGCGCTTCCCAGCCCCAATTTCAAAACTAGAATGGTGGAGGTAGCTGAGCTATAAATCCTGAGCTTGATGCAAATCTAGGCAACCCTCTAAATTATAGTGTCTGGTAGGTAGTGTTAATCAAGTGGGGAATATGCAATAAAATGATAATAGGATTATTGATGTTGAAGCAGATACGAAACATAAAACAACCAAGCAAACTCCAGTCAGGCAATAAAGAGATTGGTTCGATTCAGTGAAGAATATTAAGAGGAATTTCAACTATCAAAATAGACAATTAAAAGTTGTGGAAAAGTAAATTTAAAACTTGGGTGGAGGTACACATTACACACCAGTTTGCATGAAATGGTGTAAAGCTCTGTCGCCTCAGGGAGACACTCGGCGTGTTGACCTCGGGCTCTCGTAGAAGCACCCTGGACATGTGGAGCATCTAATGAGGTCCCTGCTGCTCTCTCAAGTTCTTTAACTGATACGTCAACGTTGGCACTGATCTCTGACATGGTAGCCTCAGCCCAATGAGATCATAAGTCTCTTTCCTTTGAGTTAATGGCTTTGCAGCCAATACTGGGAGAAGCGAGAAGTAACTATTGAAAGGCTGAAGTTAATCAAACCCACAGGATAAACACATTTGAATTGAGTTTAACTTTTTAATTATTTAATCACTGCAATAATCTATGAAAGGTTGTTTTTTATGATGCGTGAAATGTGTAATGGAAAATACATATTAGAAAATTAGATACATGAGCCACATAATTTTAATTTTAAAGGAGAATTTTAATGTCCAAGGAGAATTTTCTTGTCTGTACACAGTGTTTGAATGTTTAAGAGAATATGATTTACTAAAGCATACATTTGATTTATGATAGTTACCAGAGTTGCTTTAATTATTAGAAACTCCCTTTCCCATTTTTTTCTAAACTCATTAAATGTGTAAAAGATTAACAGGTCAGGTATTTGAAATGTTTGAGAGATTCAGATAAACTAAATTTGTGGTTGATTTAAATTTAAAATATTTCAAGAAACTTAATTAACCAAGCCTATCATTGATTGTTTAGGGGATTCAATATCAAATTGAATGTTAATCAAGGAATAAGAATAGAAAATAATTCATATTTCTCCTTCCAAATTCCCAGATTTATAAAGACCAGTTTGTCAAAAGCTTTATAAATCTAGCTTCAAAAATTTTATTAAGTAATTAAGATAAAATCTTCTATATTTTATAAGATTTAAAGATTCTTTTAAAAATTTTTTTATATTCATGTATTCTAAAAAGAATAGTTTCTGCAGAAAGATAAGTAATAACTCTATTAACCAGTTTGATATAAGCATTCTTAATTGTAGATTTAAATTTTTTTTTGGTGGCAGGACAAAACACTGAGACACTTGGCTACGTGAAAGGCATAACTCTTTGCTACTTACAGCTCCAAATGAGAGAAGACTGCCAGGCAGGGCCACGTAAGGGGTTGCACCTGAAAACCGGGTCCCAGAAAGCTGGAGCTGTAAGGGACAGCTTATGTATGGCAAGAAGGGTGGGGTAGCTAGGTTGCATAATTTTGAATGATTTGAATAATTTTGGTGGGTTATGAGGCATGAGGGGCTAGTTGTCTGTTGCCTGGCCCCGTGGTGATTAGGACTAGTGGCCCCAGAGTATGAGAGCCTGATAAGGGAAGTGGTTACGATGTGAATTTAATCAGCTTCTCACAAAAGGTAACCGACCAGCCTTTATCCAGGATGTCAGATTGGATTAAGACAGCTCAATAAACTAAAAAGAAAAAAAATATCTGAAATGTATCTAATAATTGATTCCTTTGACGTTTTGAGATCAGTTTTGCACTCAATTATTTGGGTACCTAAGTGCCCTGAAAAGTATAAGAGACTTCTAGAGAATAGGGCATAAGCAGCCCTAACCAGTGTGGAAATATTTCATCATGATAGTGAGAAGGAAGAAACCAAGTAGAAACATGAAGAGTCCCTGCATTCAGACTTGCAGCTGGTCTCCCCATCTGTTTGGTGTTAGCCAGGAGAATAAGTCAGTCTACTGGCTTATTTTTTGATTGAATTATGGAGTGCGTCAAAGATGAGAGGTACATTTTTTGTGATGATGACTTATTTTGTGGTCCAGGCTTTCTGTAGAGCGGCCACCTGATTGGTATTGTTAACCCACATACAACAAGAAGCATTGCTAGCTAACATACAATCTTGGACAAATTTATTGTCAAAAATTATTTTTGCCAGAGTTCCTTGAACTAGATTAAGCAGGACTAATATGTTTTATACTTTAGAAATACCATACTCTAGAGTTTGGGACATTTGTAGGTTAGTGCCAATGATCTTTTGATTGTTGGGTTACAGCAACGGTCCTTGTGGCCGTTGAAGTAAGTCCCAGAGTAGTGGTGAGTCCCAATGTCATAAGTATGAATGTGGCACATCACTGATGTTCACCAGGAGTAGGGGAAGAATATTTATATCTACACAAATGGGAAAGTCAACAGAGGCCGAATGTATCAATGTGGTTTCCAATTTGCAGATTGTGGAAGGGCAAAGTAGAGGGGACAAGCATCCTTCTTTGTTGGGGCACAGCATAGTTTCATGGCATTATCTTAATACGGAAAGTTGTGCCTTGCTTAGGTAGAGGGGAGTTACAAAAGAATGGCAAACTGGAGAAAGACAGTGGCTTTTGTTGGGCATGTGGTAAGAGTATGGAGTTGTCCATCGAGCACCCCGTCTATGGTGTGTATTAAGGAAGCATGACTGTAGTCACCACTGCCATGGAAGGGCATTCTGGATACGGGAGAAGTGGTGGTTTGGAAGCGGTTTTAATTTCCCAACTCTGGGGCAGATATCAGTTTGATAAATTTGTGGGATGGGATATGTGGAAGCAGGCTGATGGGAAATCCAGCGGTTACAGATAGTCAGTGGAGAAGAAGTTACCTCAGTCAAATACATGTGTATTTTGCACATTACTTCCTGTCTAGTCCTTTGGTGGATACGAGTGGTAGATGCTGTGATGATGGGACAGACTAAGGGGGATGTGGGGGTGGTGACAATTAGAAAGATCACAGGAAGAGGATGGAAAAGAATGAATGATTTGAGTGCCAAGAGGGGAGCATAATGCTTCTGCTATGAACCACTGTGTGGGTACTATGTACTTTGGAAAGGTTACCATTAGGCAGAAGTGGGTAGTACATGTTTTAGCAGGAACTTGAATCTTGGAAGTGTGTGGAGACTTTGAACTTGGTTCTATAGGGGATTAACATGATATAGGGTTGAATTACAACCATAGGGGGCAGACTTTAGAATTTTACAGGTATCAGAGAGTGGTGTTGTGTTGTGGGATGACCAAATGGCAATGTTGGAAAAGTCGCTCCAGTTTGGTGGATTCTACCTTTTAACGCAGGACTCAGCAGTATAATTAGTTACTAGAAAACCAAGAGTCTGAGGTCTCCCATGGGTGGTGAGGCATTCCAAATTCTGGCATAGGTGACACTTTCTGCATTTGGTTGAGAGGCAGGAGGAAGTCATATCCAATGCAGAGTCTTGGGCTAGGACAGTGTGATACTAGGGTATCCTTCCTACATGGATACCCATGTGGGTTGTTGTGGATCATGTTTTTGTAGCTCTATGCTATTATAATAAGGTTGAGTCATTTGTAGAATTTGAATGCAGTAATGACCCTGAGAGCCTGATTTGTGAATGTCTTTAAAGTTGAAGGTTTTGTAGGTACATGGTTTGCAAAGATGATGCTGGTATCTACAATACTCTTGTAATTGGACCTATGTGCTAGAATGTAATTGGCACAAGTAACATCTCGGTTAAGGGTAGTGGAATCTAAAATATCTCATTAGTCAGTTTTTTCCTAAAAGTGATAAGAGGGGCTCAGCTATACACAGGTTTTAAATCATATGGCTGGATTTAGGTGCATATGGTTAATAGGGCATTAGTGCCAATTAAAATATCCATGGCCGAGGCAGGTACTCCTGAATTATTGTGTAGGCAAGCCCTCCAATTTAATCAATTACTATGTGCCTTTGTAGTAATTGGTCAAATTGATGATGGGTTTTGTGGGTGAGCTAACACCTTCCTCCATGCAAGTTCACATGAAACACATGGATGGCCCATGGTTCTGCCTCTCATGATAATAAAGAAACTCTGATGCCAAATAACTTACAGCCTCCTGGACTAGGACTCTGCCAAACCCAGGCCAGGACCAGAAGAACTGGAAGTGCTGACCTGCATAGTGGCCTTCTAAGGTGGACCCACAGCCGGGTTAGAATATAACTTTGGAGTTCAGCCAATCACACTGTCAGTTTTGAATATCCCAACATCAAGGAAATATGGGTAAGAAGAGTGTGGCAACCACTGGTGGTCACAGCAGCAACACCAGGCAAAGTACGAGCCTGTGAACAGATGGAAGGTGAGCCCCAAACTGCTCTGGTGATGGTGTGGAACAAGTTAGTAAGCCAAGAACAGGTTCTTCAAACCCTGCACTCTGCCCCCTCAAAGCCCCAAGTAGCTATCCAAGAGTTAGCCACCACGGCCGTGCCATTCCTCTCACGGTGCCAAAAGCTTTATACGGTTTAAACATTCTTTTGAGAGTGGGGCACACACAGGTGGTTGCATCTGTTGGCTGAGCAACTGCAGGCTATTGAGGGTAGCTTATGTATGGCAAGTGGGGTGGGGTGGGTGAGGTCTCACAGGCTCCCTGTGATTGGCTGATTTGAATAATTTTGGTGGGCTCTGGAGCTTAGGCACTGGCTCTGGTATTTTGGTACCTGTGCCAGGGCAGATTAAGGCAGTTGCGACTGTGAAAGCCTGATAAGAAAGGTCTTTGAGGTGTGGACTTAACCAGCTGCTGCTCAACAGAGGGAACTGACCAGCCTCTAACCAGGGTCTCAAACTGGGTCAAAACAGTACAATAAGAAAAGAAAACGCTATATTACAGGCTAAGAAACCTGTTCTGTGTGTAAATATCACTCAAAACATTATGAAACGAAGGACAATGGTAATCACCAAGAGTTACATGGGTTCACTAAGAGTAAATGATGCTAATTTTCTTTTAGACTACAAAGGGTTCGCTTGTGAGATTCCTGCCATTGGAGCTACATTAGAAAAAGTGGAATGATTACTAACGAATAGTAACATTTGTAATGCAAGAGTCAATTTATATATCAACTCGGTGTGCCTTATTTAACAATTTGCTTTCCAAACCTGATTCACAGTAAATTCAATAACCACATTTTAACTTATTCTTTCATGCACATTAATTCTCCAGATAATTATTGAAAATTAAAGATATGCCAGTCTCAAAACAAGTGCTGCTGATACAAAATATGTCAATTTATTACAATTAAGAAATATATTCAAACAACATAGTTCATTTGAAAAACACGAACAAATAAAAAGATATACATACAATTGCATTCTAATGGATGCTAATGCAGGCAGGAAAATAGGAGATGGTTATGGGGATAAACAAAAAAATACTATGTGATAAAAGAAGGGGGGAAAGTGTGGTAAGAAAGACACTTTCATGGAAAGTGCATTGAGGGATAGGATTAACTTTATCTTCTGCACCTGAGGAAAGCACGTAAAAAAGGTCTCTGTCTTCCAGGAACTCACAAGCAGGCAGAAGTGGAGGCAGGACTGATTAATTCAGTGATGGGTGTAAGCACAGCCTGCTATAGGGGGTACCTTAGACAGATAGCAGGTGCCAGGAGTAGGAGGGTCTTGTCAGGAGAGATTTCTCTGGCCAGGGGACACGGTGAGACAGAAAGCAAAGGCAATCTCAGACAGAATGCAGAGTATGAGAAAGCACGGTTGAGAGGAGGAGAATGATTTAGAAACTGCAAGTCCAACCCTGAGGCTGACATTAGAGTCACGTTTATTTATTCAAGATTATTTGTTAAGCATCGACTAGATACTCAAATACTTCCATGTGTGAATTGAGGTTCATGGGGTTTGCTTTTAGCCTTTGAAATAGCTGCAGCTGGGATTCAGGTCTCGGTCCCTGACTGCACAATGCCACGTGCTCTTTCCCTCTCATTGCCCCTGCCACAACTGCTAGGGAAGGAATTCTTGAATTAGATAGAGTTAGACCAGATGACCTACAAGCTTTGAGACTGTGTTCCACGAGTAACATCACCAGAGGGCTTTGACATTGCAAATAAGGCTCTGATGGCTTCTGATGACTTTGGATGGCCCATCCGTGACCCTTGTTGCAGACAGTTTAAAGATGGAGCAGTTGTTCTAAAAAGTTTCTGAAATAACTGAGCAGTGAGTATCAACTTCAAACACCCACAGGGCATGTTTTCATATACTGTTCTCATGTCAATGCTCTAACAGTCACTGGAGAAGACACAAGCTGGGCTGGCAGAATCTGACCTGGATGATATTTGAGAGCTATAGACGAACACAGTTGTTAGGGGTAATGGCAATGCCCTGGTCTGGGAATGAGGCAGACATTTTAAAGACCAGGAAAAGATCTAACACCGAGACCCTAGGAGTCAGCAATGGGATGAAGTACAGTTCTAAATTTCCTTTAACTAATACACCAGAGTCAAACCTCCGGTGAGAAATGAGATTACTGACCACCTTACCAAAAAGGAAAAAAAGGACTCTGCCTCATTCCAGTGATTTTCTTCATATATTTTCATTAGTCATTTCCATGTTGGTTTCTTAAAGGAGAAATCTGTGCCCTCTAAAATCTATCTTTTTATAAATTCATGTACATTTTAGCACACAAATTTAGATATATGCCCAAAGAAGAATTCTCTGTAAACTTTTTTAGAATAGGAAACCAACATATGAAAAATTTAATCTGTAAATAATTAGAATTTAGAATGCAAATTATGTTAATTTCAAGTTCTTTGCTTTTTAAAAATCGTATTTGCAAAGCTATTTCCTAATTCTCTATGCAGCTTTTAACAGCTGGCCAAAAGCCAGGTGCAAATCATAGGAAGAAAACCCCCCAACAGAATGTAGATAATTTGCCAACTCTATGTTTTACCTGGGTTTAGAATTGGTTATCAGGACTTAGGAGGTAATTTATCTCATAATTTTTGAAATTACAATACTACAAATATGCGTTACTATGAAAAAATATTAAATTCTTTTGTCTGATTTTCTGAATTAGTCCTGGACTAAAGGTAAACATCATTTTTCTACAAGTAAAAATAAAAAAAATGCCTCCCCAAATAAAAACATTCTCCGTAAATCTCATAGGAAAAGAAGAGATGAAAGTTGATTGTCCTAAATCATATCTCAAAAGCTGCCAAGTCTTCAAATGTACATCAATCATTCTTGCTCTTGGGTTCAGTGTCATGGCTCTGTAGGCTGGGCTCTGATTTCAGATTTTAACCGGCCATTTGGAACTATCACTCAAGACCCGGGACTCCGAAGCTGAGGTCTAAAAATCCTTATCAGCAATGATGACATTTCTCTCTGCAGACAAGTGACTCCACCTGAAATTTAAGTCTGGCTTCAGGCTATATTTAATGTCCAGTATCATATCATCACTGGCTTTCTCTGACCACCTTGCCTTTTGGAAAATGTGACCATACTTTTATATAACACCAAGTTTGCTTCTGATAAAAGAGAGGTGAAAAGGACCTGCCAAATATTTTAAAAGATAAATTAAGAGACATACTGTGGTAAAAAATGTCCCTATTTTGTGTCACAATTTAATCTTATTAAGTTACTTTATTCACTGTCACTCACTGATAACATGTTGGCAGGTGATAATTATTAGGAGCACAGCTGTGTGAAGGCAAGTCATCTGCTAGAATGACAGTGGACTAGCTGTGCTTGTGGACCATGGACAAAGATCCGACCATCTCTCTGATTTGGTTTCCTTATCTGTAAAATAGTGTTTGTAAATGCCAACTGCGTATGGTAGTTGTGAAGCTTAATTAAGGCAGTGTTTTAATTAAAGCACAGCACCCATAATCTAGCAAGTTCTCATTAACTGTAGCTACTATTATTTTTACAAAATAGGAAGACTTTTTATATTTATATGCATTACTTTTAAGCTGAACTAGCTTTTTCTGTCTAAAATGTTAGATCAAGAATGGAATTTTTCCACAAATAATTACGCTCTGTGGCCGAAATTCATTTAAAGATGAAATGACCCTTACTAATTTTGATTCTGTTTACAAACTTAGTGATGCTTACATAATTCTTTTCTACCTTCAACAAAACCTTCTGAAATCTAATATATTACATGTTAATAAGACACTGTGTATTTTTAGTTTAAGTCATTTATAATAGTAATTTTAACTATAATTATAAATAGGCATGTTATGCAATATCCATGTGAAATTCTTTAGTATCTCTTTCTAAAATATTTCTTTTAGATTTCAAGAGCTTAGTGGCAGATAGAGAAATTGAGTCCCCAAGAACTGATCAGCTTTGTCCTTTCTAAAATCCAGGAATATGCAACCGATTATAATTTCCATTCTGGCTCTGGCTTCCGTACGTCCTTCCCATAAACGTATGTTTTTACTTCTAGAGTCTCACTTTTATCCACTTGACATATACATCTTTCCTTGTGCCAGGACCGCACTGCCTTCATTAGCATTTCCTCATAATCCATTTTAAAATCAGGAAATATGTTCATGTATTCCTGTATTCCTGAAACAAATAGATCTCTAAGGTTCAACATAGTTACAGAATATCTTCCTCCAACTCTAAAATACTATCACACACCCATGACCAAAGTCAAAAACTCTCAATTAAGAAATATTGTTTTCTCTAAGAATGTGCATAGTGTGTAGCTCTCAGAAAAAATTCATGGACTCAAACAATGAACGAATTCAGCAGTGTAGCAGGATATAAAATTAATATGAAAAATAAATAACTTTCTTTGTGAGGTTTTTGTTTCTAGTCCTTATCATAAACATTGTTATTGTTATTAAATTTTAAGCCTTTTTAATTTTGTGAAGGCAAAACATGGAAACCTAATAAATACATGTATATGTAAAAAAAAAAAAAAGATGAAACTGAAACCCAGCCATGGCAAGACCCACTTGCTCAAGACTTCTTGGGCATGGTCTTGGGCCATGATCCTCAAACTTGGCTCAGAATAAACTTATTTCAGTTAAAAACAATAAATAACTTTAATATAACAGGAATAGCCAGCTAAATGATAGAATGATACAGAAAACTCCATAAAACAATAAATGACTTTAATAACAGGAATAGCCAGCTAAATGATAGAATGATACAGAAAACTCCATTTACATAACAACTGTGAATTGACCACCCAACTGACTGTAACAAACTGGTCAACATACTATGGTGGTCAAAATAAGGAACCCGTGGTGCATGGCTGGTCTATGAAAATTGGTCAACCAGAGGAGATGGTCTACATAGGGAGGTGGTCAATCATGGAGGTTCCACTGAACTTAAAAATAAATAAGAAATGTGCCAACGCTACATAAGGAGGACACAAAAGCAGCCTCGAACCAATGAAAAGAGACCTGCTAATTTTGGATAAGATGACTCAGTCATAGAGATATGAGTTCTCCCTAGGTTAGTGTATAAATTTAATGCAATCTCAATAAAATACTTAATACAATAAATACACATGAAAGAAGGAACAATGGCCCACAATAGTAAAATACTGACAAAGAAAAACCAGCCAGGAGTGGCGAATAATCTTCCTCAGCTATTAAGACAGAGTTGAAAGTCTCTATAATTAGCACAATGTGGTCCTGTCATTTGAATAGAGAGATAGTCCAGTGAATAGAAATAGACTCAAAAACATAGGGAAATTTATTATTAATTAATGTGCCGTCTCAGATTGCTGGCATAAAGATTGCCTTTTAAATAAATTGCTGGGGGGGGGGAAGGAAAGCTATTTGAGGAATGATACAGTAAGATCAATACCTCACTCATCACACAATGAAAGACAGAAAAAAAAGAGAAAGAATCTGTACAAACGTTTTTTACCGTGGATGGATTGCGCCATAGGCCAGGTGCAAGAAAGACTCAAACTATGATTCAAAATCTGTGTTCAGAAGGAAAGATTGATAATTTTTGCTGCATATTCTCTCATAGCAAAAGCACTGTAAGATTAAAAATAGCAAATTGGAAGAAATATGTGTACCAGTAAGAAAACAGCAACTTGAGCGGGGAATTACAGATGCAAATTCTTGTTTTACTGACTGTATTTATCATGTTTTAAAAGTTTTTGTTTCCAGTTTGGTCCACTCCAATGTGATTATTCTGACATATTCCAGCATTTGTGTGTCAGTTCATTTTACGAGACTGTGGGAGGTTCTATCTGACAACTGTTCTGTGTCTCCTGAATCCTTCTTAGGGGTCAGTGGCATGCCTCTCCAATAGAAGGCTGGGCGCATCAGCCCATCCTCTGCTTTAATTCTTACTTAGATGTTTCTAATGTTTTCTTTCTGATTTTTCTAACATTTTTTTTCTTTCCTTGTCTTCTTCAAATGTTTTTTCTTCGCATACAATCTTTTCTCAGGAAAAAAAAAAGGAGAAACTATGATTAAGAAATATAATTCACATATAAGATGAATAGTCATATATTAGGTTTAAAGATGATATAAAACCATGAAAGAAACAGCTTCATAATACTTTTAGATATAAATAAAATATTAATATGAACTGTTTTTAAAAGGAAAATGATCTTATTTGAATTCATATATATTCAAATCATTTTAAATTGAATTAAGTTTGCACTTCACATATAATATAAAAATAATAGTTTTTATTTAACACCAGAGAGAGTTACATTTCCTCATTCAATTCATTATAATTATGAAAATAGAACTGCAAGAAAGGCACATATATTCTTGAATTTTTTGATAATAAAACTTGTATTCTTTGCTCAATTAAATAGCAATTGAATTGAATAATAACTAGATAAGTTCCTAGGAATTAAAGTTGTGTTGTGTTTTCAAAGAGGGAATTTGATTTTTTTTAAAGTGTTATATTTGGGGAAAAATGAATTTTTTCAACTGCTTAACATTTCATTTTTATACATTGTCTCATTATTGGTTGTGGAAAATGAAACTTTATTGCCCTCACTTTAGTTGCTAAGTGGATTTTTTACTTTCCAAAATTATCTACATTTTGGCTTTTGCTTCCAGGACACATCATTCACTGGGTTTTTCAGTGACAAGTTACTAAAGATAAAACATACTAGTTCTAAAGTCTGTTTACTCCACTTAAGTGGGTTGTCATTGAAACAATGATTTCCAACTTCATCCTACAGATTTTGAAATGCTAATGTGAATTCTAGAACCTGGGCATATATGACAATCTTATTGTTGGAAATATGTTTAGATTAGAAACTAGCACCTGGCTCGGCGCCTGTGGCTCAATCGGCTAAGGCGCCAGCCAAGTACACCTAAGGTGGCGGGTCGAATCCCCAGCCCGGCCCGCCAAACAACAATGATGGCTGCAACCAAAAAATGGCCGGGCATTGTGGTGGGCGCCTGTGGTCCCAGCTGCTTGGGAGGCAGAGGCAGGAGACTCGCTTGAGCCCAGGAATTGGAGGTTGCTGTGAGCTGTGATGCCATGGCACTCTACCCAGGGGGACAGCTTGAGGCTCTGTCTCCAAAAAAAAAAAAAGAAATTTTTATTTCTGTGTTCACAAACCATTTATTGATTTTTTTCCCCCAGAAGCCAGGCTTCAGAATAGGCGCAACATACATGAAGAAAAATTAGGCCCTGAATTGGCTTTCAGTGAGATGCAGAGAAATGAGGGAGGCAAGAATAGAAATAAATTCTTATAATTCAGCTATAAAATCTTTTATTGTGGACATGTGCTCTAGATATAGCAAAGGGAACTGATGAAGAAATATCAACTCTGCTTTTTCTATAACTCTAACCTTCACAATATGTTGAGATACAAGAAATAAAATAAGTTAGGTGAAAACTTATATTTTGAATATAGCCATCTGTTTTATGTGGTTCCAAAAATTCACTAAAATATACTATTGGAAGAATTTCTGAATATTGCTCGCAAATTACAAAATTTGTACTAGAAGCCCTGCCAAAACCAACACAATTTCTTCATTTCTCTCATTTTTGGTCCTCTTGACTCTCTCGGGCAGTCGCCAGTCTCAAAGGTCAGTAAGCTTACATAGAGATTCCGTAATTGGAAGGGGCAAAAATGAACTCGAGATCACTTCTGTCCAGACCATATAGATCTGTTTGTTCTTTCTAGAGAAACCCAGAAACGGAAAGGATTTTTCCCCCTCCGGTTACACTGTGGTAGTTAGAAGAGGGTAGTGAATCCATTAGGCATACTCAGGGTCACAAAGGGAGTAGGGACAAAGTTCTGGACCTGTGGTAAATGTTTAATAAGCACTTGGTCAATGAATGTGTTTAGCCCATTTGCCCCCTAGAACTCTCTCCTGAGTTATGATTTTTTAAAAAGACTATCCGTCTCCTTGACCCACTGGTTTAAGAGTGCCAGAGGTGTAAGCAAAGCATGCTCAAATGTACTGGCACAGAAGGTAGCTTTGTACTCTAGGAAGCCTCCTGCACAGGGTGCCACAGAGGTTCAAGAAATCACATTTGTGAAAAAGAGAAGGAAGCTGCCAGCCCTGGAGAGATTTCAGAACCACCCACAGTTGGCTGTCAAAGCCTGTATTGGGTATTCAACAATAGCAGTGTGAGGCTAAGGAAGGACAGAGAGCTCTAACTACACAGACGTGTGTCCATAACTGGCCTGTGGAACAGGCTCTTTTTGTTACCTTGGGATTATAGAGGGTCATGGAAAAGGAAACAGCCACTTCAGAAAGCCTCTATTATTAGTTGTTAAAGGAGCTATTAAATGGATGTAATGTATAAGTATCATAAATCGGGTACCATGCAAGGAAGTTGTTTCTGCCTGTGACATAATTACACTGAACTTTATACTTTGGCTAACAAACATAGCCACCATGGAACTATGTGATTAATTAGTATGTATACTAGAAGATTACACAAACCAAAATAAAACTTGAAATAAATATTGCAAACTTTCTAAATGATATACATTTAAAAGATTGTGTAACTTGGTGCCAAAGGATGATAGGTTTGACTATTAATAGTTACAACTCATGTCGTTATCATCTCTGTGTTACTTTAGTTGTCTCCTTTGCCTTTTTAGATCCCTAATACCTGTTCAAATGATTTCTTACATTAAATTATTCTTGTTTTTTTTTTAATTAAAGCCTGAGTCATATAGCACCTAAAATGACAAATTTCCTCCCAATTACGTGTGTATAAATGATTACATTCCTGAAGCCTAAAGTATGAGACTGAGCAGAGCAAGAGATGAAGCTGCAGAGTCAGAGAAGGGCAGGTTAGGGAGACTTTTTTTTCTTTTTAGAATTCACAACATTTTTATTTTTTTACTTCAAAGTATTATGGGGGATCAAGTATTTTTGGTTGCATGGATCATTTTAGTCATGTGAGAGTCATGCCTGCCACTAGATAGTGTTCACTATGCCTGTTAGGTAGGTCTTCACCCCTCCTCTCCTCCAGCCTCCTTCCTGTTTGATTTCTGCTGAGTTTTACTCCTTTCTGTGTACATGCATGCTCATCAGTGAGCTCCAGTTTAAGAGAGAATGCAAGTGGTGTTTGTTTTCTATTCTTTAGATACTTCACTTAGGGTAGTGGTCTCCAGTTCCATGCAAATTATTGCAAAGTCATCCTTCTTCGTGGATGAGTAATATTCCATGACATACATATACCGCATTTTGTTAACCCACTTTTGAATTGATGGGCCCTGGGGTTGATTCCACATCTTTGCAATTGTTATTTGTCCTGCAGTAAACATTTGAGTGTAGATTTCTTTTTGATAAACCAACTTCTTTTCCTTGGGGGTAAATATCTAGTAGTGAGATCACTAGATCAAATAGTAGATCAACTTTTACTTCTTTGAGGTATCTTCATGCTATTGTCCATAGAGGTTATACTATTCATATTAATAATTTATTGTTCTGGAAACAGGGCATGAGCATTCCTTTCTCTCTGCATCCATGCCAGCTCTATGATTTTAGAACTTTTTAATAAAAGCCAACTGGAGTAAGATGATATCTCATTGTTTTAATTTACATTTCCCTGATGATTAGTGACCTTGTGCATTTTTTTTCATATGTTTGATGGCCATTTGTCTTATCTTCTTTTTTTTTTTTAACTAAATCATAGCTGTGTACATTAATGTAATAATGGGGTACAATGTGCTGGTTTTATATGCCATTTGAAATACTTTCATCAAACTGGTTAACATAGCCTTCATGGCATTTTCTTAAGTTATTGTGTGAAGACAGGAGTACTAAAACTATTTGCTTCAGTCCTTTCTGCTGCGTAACAAAAGATTTGACACCAGGTAATTTATAATAATAGAGTTTTATTTTACACAGTTCTAGAGTCTGGGAAGTCCAAGACCAAGGTATCAGCTGATTTGATGCCTGACAGGGGCCTGTTCCTCATAGGTGGTACCTTTGTTGTGTCCTAACATGGTGGAAGGGTCAAACAACTTCCTTGAGCTTCTTTTATAAAGTCATTAATCCCATCCATTAATCCCATCACAGCCCAAAGGCTCTACCTCTTCATACAATGGCAGTTAAGTTTCAACATATGAATTTCAGCAAGGGTGGGGTGACATTCAGATTATAACACTCTTGGATACATGTCATATAGTTGTTGAAACCCATAGAATGTGCAACAGCAAGAGTAAACCCTAACGTAAACTATGGACTTGAGATTATAATGATGTGTCAATGTATGTTCATTGATTGTAACAGAGGCACTACTGTGACACAGGAGGCTGAGAGCAGCGGACATGGGTCTGTGTGAGGGGACAGAGGATATATGAGTATCCTCTGTATTTTCAGCTCATTGTAACTCTGAATCTAAAGTTGCTTTAAAAAAGAAAGTCTACTTTAAAAAAAGTCAAGCAATCAGGGTCTTAATTTTTTCCCCATAGTTCTCTTCCTTTAAAAAAAGGCCAAACTTATGGGGAGTATTTAAGGCCCCACAGTATAAATTTCATTGTTCAATATTGTGCTGACGTAGCATTCCCTTCCAGGGAAGGAAGGTAGTCAACTTCACTGCCTGCCCAGTGTTTGTGAGATTGGCTGTGAAAAAACTTAGGCAAATGCCAAAAGGCTAAGTCTGTCAGATTATTTTTCCTGGCAATTTGTAGCTAGAAACACCAATCAAATTTGTTGCTTTGAAGCAGACCTGGGAGTTGACCTCCACACTGAGGGAGGCCATCAGGCGGGTGGGGCAAAGACCAGAGTTGGCTAATTTAGTTGTAAACAGAGACCACAGGGCAGGAAAGAAGTGAGTAAGTGAAGCAGATGGCACCAGGATGGTGGACTGGAGCTGAGTTAATGGCAGAGCACATGGATTCTTGTTGCCAATGAGACTAATTATATTAGCTGCCGCCTTTTCATTTCTCTTCTCTATGACACAGCTGTGGTTCCTGTCCCCAGATTTATTCAAATCAGGTCCTGTTGGCCTTAGTCTCAGTGTTCTTACACTTACACTCCATCTCTTGAGCTGTCTAGATGGCGTCTTTGCTCCACACATCCAAAAGAAGCTTCTTAGCATGGTTGCCATAAAGAGGTTGAGAACACACTGTAATATTAAAACAGATTTAATCCATTTCAAGAATTTAGTAAGCCATCTCTCCTGGTCAGAAAATTTGGTTTTTGAGAGGAAGCATATGCAGTAATTAAGCATTTTTCCAAGGGAGAATTACTCGAACTCGTTTCTGTCTCATATTTTCTTCCTTAAATGTGAGAGTTCCAATAAGAATACACATTTTGCTTTCTGTGGCAGAAGCTGGTGTGGATGTGAGAGAAGGGAATACTTCTATACTGCTGGTGGGATTGAAAACTAATGCAACTTCTATGGAAAGAAGTTTGGATAATCCTCAAAAAGCTAAAGAAGACTTTCCACTTGACCCTGCAATACCATTACTAGGTATCTACACAGAAGAAAAAAATCATTTTACCATAAAGACATTTGCACTAGAATTTGTTGCAGCTCAATGCACAATCACCAAGATGTGGAATCAACCCAAGTGCCCATAAGCACAGAATGGATTAATAAACTGTGGTATAAGTATACATGGAATACCATCCAGCCATAACAAAAGACAGATGTTACATCTTTTGTATTTACCTGAATGGAGTTGAAGCACATTCTTCTTGGGAAAGTATCACAAGAATGGAAAACATGTATCCACTGTACTTGATACTAATATGAAATCAACAGATAAACAACTACATGGCCACACTAGAGAAGAACACAGTTAAATTCAAATGGGGGCCGGGGGAGGACAGCAACAGCACACCCCCAGGCTGAAGGGCTCGGGTACAACTTGGTCTTTACCTATGAAATAGAAAACACGTAAATCAATCATTGTATCCTCTTATTAATCTGGAAAAAAAAAAGAAGAATGTACCTTTTGTTTTCTGAATGAAGTAAGAATTTAATAGATCAATCTGGGAGTTACCTACCCCACAAATCTTTATGATACCTTAGCCCGTCTCTAGCATAGTGCCTAATACATAACTGAAAATAAAATTGTCTTCACTTGTGCTATGTTTTCATGTCTCTTTTTATGAGTATAGAGATTCAAGGATAAGAAAAAAATCTTATGGTGAATAGAAAATTAATGCAGTCGTGCAACAGAAATGTGTGGAGCATTGATCTTAGCCCCTGGTTACTTCACAACAATTGGGGTGATCTCGCCTCTTAAAGACCTTACGGTCCAGTGGAAGAGATAAATGTAAACTGAATTCAATATAAGGTGACAGCTGCTGGAATGTATATAGTGCAAAGTACTGAACACCGTAGACAGGGGAGTGGGAGACTGAGGTAGGAGAGAGAAAAGGAGGAATAGGGGAGATTTTAATCCATGCTATTCCTGGGTTCAATGGGGGGTTCCAAGTTACAAGATCTTGAAATGTAAGTGAGATTATCCTGGGCTGACAAAGGCAGAAAAGATGAATTTGGGGGAATGTAATGGACATATTAATGACTATGGCTTGAATTGACTTATTCCACACAGAGATAATAGCATCTTTAAAAAACAATTATGGAATGAAGGAAGACTTGCGTTCAGAAACTATAAGTAGTTTGTATGTGTAGCAGTTATCTTTTGCCATAAACAGCTATGTAACAAACATTCCAAATCCAGCAGCCTAACGATTTATCATTTTTCATGAACCTATGACTAAGCTGGATTTTTTTGCCGAGTTGGCTGTATTTTGTTATCTAAGCTAGGTTCTCTCCTGCATCTAGCAGCTGGCTGATCTAAGATGACCTTAGCCAGGATGACTTGTCTCAGCTCTATGTGAATTCTCCTCTTCTACCAAGGTGGCCAGGGCTTGTTTTCCTGGCTAAGACGGGGTTCTAAGAGAGAACATTAAGCCTCTTGAGGGCTAGATTTGGAACGAGTGCTCCATCACATTCTGTAAGGCAAAGCAAGTCACTAGGCCAGAGCAGATTCATAGAGAGGAAAAATAAGTAGCTGCAGCATGTCACCTTGTAGAAGGTGTGGAGGGTTGGGGAATTAGGGTCATTCCAGCTATAAATCCATGTCACCATGTAGGAATGGAAGGATCGTGTGACAGAGCACTGAAAGGACAGTCTGGGAAGTTATACAGGACCCCGGTTTGTAAAAGGTGATAAGAAATGTGGATTGGTGTGTGAAGAGAGGCCTGGAAGAATTTGAGGCAGAGCAGTGATAATATCAGTTTGTCACTTTAGGAAAATAACTCTGGTGGCAATAAAGACAATGAATTGGCAGGATTTGACCTTTTCCCTGTAAACAAATATCTGAGATGGAACTCTGCATAGTTATCTGCTTATTTATATCCCACCTCATTCCAAAAATGATATGATGCTGCAACTCTTCCCTAGTTGCTATCAAAAATATATGTATTTATGTCCTGCCTTCTTCTAAAAAGAATTTGAATCAGCTCTATTTGAGTTCTGCCCAAAGGCCATCATGGAAGTATGTTATTATCCAACTTAACTGAGCAAACCAGTAAGTGAAACTTCCAGAGCTTCCAGCCAAAGAATATTCCTGGAGGCGAAATAAGCAGAGGTGGATTTGGCTGTTTAAAAACACATGTAAGCTCTTTATTTAGAAGTCTGATTCCATAGTGGCTGAAGAGAGAGAAAGGTATGGCAGGCAGGGGGAGTTCAAAAAGAATATTTACCGTTCCAGTCATCTTAGGAAGCATTGCAATAATTTCGGTTTAGCAGACATAAAAATAGGCTGGCAAAACCCATAGGCTGCTTGTAGAACTAAGCCCAGATAACCGAAAAGGCCCTGCAGAGACGAAACGAGTAATGGGCAAAGTTAAGGTTGCTTTCTAGTCTATTGCTGGTGTTGGAACAAATTTAAAAAGTTCCACTTTGCTTTCACTCTTACATCTGCACGTGAAAGCAAAATAAATTAGACATGAGGCCTCTGAGCACCCTTAGATTTTCATGAGAGATTCTTCCTGGAACTCAATGAGTTGAATTTTATTTTTTTTTTAACCAGGGAAATTTATTTCTTTCAGATCTACGTTAGTCAATGTAGTAAATTCTAGTTTCAGGATTAAGACACCTGACCCTACCCTTTCCATTCATCTACATACATTTACAGAAGAGGCATTGGGTAGGTCTGTGCTAAATGTTGGGGCAACAGCGATGAGTAAAATATGATCTTTGTTCTTGAGTTGTTCACAACTAGATACAGAGTAAAGCAAAAAGCCACAGATCTTGGTAAGTGCTATTACCTAACTGGGAACAAAATGATGTGAAAACATAGGAAAGAGAGGAAAAGCCTTAGTTTCTCCTTATTACTGTCCCTTTGTCTTAGAGATTGTGTTCTTAGGACAAAAGGTAAACAGGGAAATTCTTCTCACTTGTTGCATGCTAAGTTCCCCTAAGGTTCATTTAATCATGGGCTTTTGTTACCCAGACAATAAAATATGCTTCTAGCTGTTACTAACAGATCAACTTTTTTTACCCAAAACAATCCCAGAGAGACAGCAACACTATATGGTATATATATATATGTTTTGGATGTTTGT
This sequence comes from Galagoides demidoff, assembly GCA_963574575.1. Lineage (NCBI taxonomy): Eukaryota > Metazoa > Chordata > Mammalia > Primates > Galagidae > Galagoides > Galagoides demidoff. The sequence goes on along the minus strand of CAUYQV010187459.1, from coordinate 7,843 downwards.
ACTATCTTTTACAAAGATGACACTAATAGTATAAATTTACCACTTGTTGTTGCAATCCCAGTTTATGTCTATTATCCCAGACTGTTTAGTAATAACATTCCCATCAAAAGAGTTGGTTTACAGACAACAACAACAAAAAGAAAATTGTAGACCAATATCTCTGATGAACATAGATCCAAAAATCATAAACACCATCAACCCATGAATGGATTAATAAATTGTGGTATGTGTATACCATGGAATATTATGCAGCCTTAAAAAAGATGGAGACTTTACCTCTTTTATGTTTATATGGATGGAGCTGGAACATATCCTTCTTAGTAAAGTATCTCAAGAATGTAAGAAAAAATATCCCATGGACTCAGTACTCTTATGAAACCAATTTACAATCACTCACACTTTCATATGAAGAATAGATCACAACTATGGCCCATGATGAAGGAGGGATGAGGGAGAACAAGAAGGGAGGGGGGAGATCAGATCGAGGGAGGGTGAAGGATGGGATCACACCAATGGTGCATAATGCAAGGGTACATGTCGGATCTATTATTATAGAGTATAAATGTCTTAACACAATAACTAAGTAAACGAGATGAGGCATATATTAACCAATGTGATGTAAGCGTTCCTAATTCTATATGAAATCAGTACATTGTACCCCACAAATGCATTAACGTATACATGATCTATGTGTTTATGATTTAATAAATAAAAAAAAACTATGGCAACATAAGACCCAATATATCACAATAAAATTAACCTCGCAAATTAAAAAACAAAACAAAACAAAAATCATAAACAAGATACTTTAAAACTAAATTCAACAAAACCTTAGAAAGAGTATTAATCATGATCAAGTGGGATTCACACCAAAGATGCAAGGATGGTTTAACATACGCAAATCGATCAATGTGATACATCGTATCAACAGAACAAAAGACAAAAACCACATGGTCATTTTATTTTTATTTATTTATTTATTTCTGAGACAGAGTCTTATTATGTCACCCTTGGTAGAGTGCCATGGCATCACAGCACATAGCAAACTCAAACTCTTGGGCTTAAGCGATTCTCTTGCCTTAGCCTCCCAGGTAGCTGGGACTATAGGTGCCTGCCGCAACACTCAGCTATTTTTTGGTTGCAGTTGTTTAGCTGTCCTAGGCTGGGTTTGAACCCCCTACCCTTGGTGTATGTGGCTGGCACTATAACCACTGTGCTACAGGCACCGAGTCCACATGGTCATTTTAATTGATGCTGAAAAAATATTCTGTAAAATTTAATATCCCTATAAAATAAATAACTGGGCTTAGAAGGAATTTACCTCAACATGATAAAAGCCATATATGACAGACCCATAGCTAGTATCATGGTTAATAGAGAAAAACTGAAAGTCTTTCCTCTAAGGTCTAGAACAAGACAAGGATGCCCATGTTCACCATGTTCAACATAGCACTGCAACAGGGATGTTCAGCCTGTTTTGGCTTCTCTGCACTACATTGGAAGAAAAATTGTCTTGGGTCCTACATTAAATACACAAACTCTAACAAAAACTGATGAGTATAAAAATAGATTTGTGCATAATTTTCATGATCTCAGCCACTTTAGATAAGCAGAAAAGTCCTCACATAATCTGTATGTGGCCTATGGGTTGTACACCTCTGAGAGCAATCAGATAAGAAAAAAAAAAATAAAGGACATCCAAATTGGAAAGGAAGAAGTCAGATTATACTTGTTTGCAAGGTCAGATTATGCTTGTTTGCAGACAATATAATCATATATTTAGAGAAACCTAAAGACTCTAGGCAAAAACTATTAGAACTGATAAACAAATTCAGTAGATAAGATGCAAAATCAACATGTAAAAATCAACAGCATTTCTGCATGCCGACAGTAAACAATCTGAAAAAGAACTCAAGAAAGTAATCCCACTTTCAACAGCTAAAAAAAAATCCTATGAATAAATTTAACCAAAGAAGTGAAAGATCTGCATAATAAAAACTAGAAAACACTGATGAAAGAAATTGAAAAGGACATAAAAAAATGAAAAAAAATTTCATGTTCAGGGATTGGAAGAATCAATATTGTTAAAATGTCCATATGACCCAAAGCAATCTGTAGATTCTGAGGAATTAACCCTGCCTGCCTCCCTGCCTTGCCTTCCAAACCAAATGTTTGGTTTACAATGAAAGGTATTTAATATATACACACAATTAAAATAACAATATCCCTAAATACACTCTCTGAAGATTAGACTTTCACCACAGAGCAATTGTCTCTGTGTATACAAAAATATGATTATAATACCCATGTTAATCATTTTTATTCCTTTTATATTCCTTTTCCTCCCCGCTTTCCAATATCCTTCCTGGACCTGACAAACAATCCATTTAAATAAATAAAATGGGGGAGATGTAGGAGGTAGGCAGGCTGAATTCCTCACAGACCTTCCAATTCAGGGTAAAGTGCCCAGTCAGGGGAATGTCTACATGTCTATCCCTGCATGGGGAGTGGTAGAACAGGTGGGCTGAAACCATTAATTAGTAGTTTAGACTAGGGAAGCTAAGATATCTGCCTGAAGAGATGAGACTTGGTTTCCCCCCTCTTTTTTCCTTGTACCATTATCTGGCCACTTCAGATGTTACATTCCCTATATCTCTATTTATCCTACTGTTACCCTTCATACAAACTTTCTGGGGACCATAATCTCCTCTCTCATTTATTAACTTTGACTCCTGTGCATTCTTGCACGTTTACTCTGTTGTTGTACCCAGTGAAAGAGTCCTGAGAAGCAGGCCCTGTGTTGCATTATTTTAGGCTGCCACCTGGCACACAAAAAAAGTGCATGCCCTTTCAGGATTCCAGGCTTTATGCTATAAGATTGATATAAAGTCTCTTGATTTGACTAGTGCCATTCCCCTTGCTGACCACTGTCCCAAGTTGGGGTCCACGGGAACCTCAACAAGATTCAATACAATACCTATTAAAATACCAATGACATTCTTCACAGAAATAGAAAACATAATCCTAAAATTTATATGGAACCATAAAATACCCAGAATAGCCAAAGCTATCTTGAGCAAAAAGAACACAACTGAAAGAATCACATTACCTGACTTCAAATTATACTACAGAGCTATAGTAGCCAAAACAGCATAGTACTGGCATAAAAACAGACACAGAGACCAGTGGAACAGAATAGAAATCAATCCAATATCAATAGTGAAGTTATCTTTAACAAAGGTGCCAGGAACATACATTGAGAAAAGTACAATCTCTTTAATAAATGGTGCTGGGAATATCCATATGCAGAAATGTGAAACTGGGCCTTAATCTCTTGCTGTATACAAAATTCAAATCAAAGTATGTTAAAGACTTAAACTTAGTATTTCAGATTGCATGTGAAAACCCCACACTGTACCCCAGAAGTGCATTAATGTACATAGTTACCATTTAATTAAAAAAAAAAAAAGACTTAAACTTAAGACCTGACACTATGAAACTCCTACTAAAAAACATTAGGGAAAACTTTCAGGACACTGGTCTGGGCAAGTACTTCTTGAGTAATACCCCCGAAGCACAAGCAACCAAAGACAAATTGTACAAATAGGATCACATGAAACCAAAAAGCTTGTGTACTGTTAAGAAAACAACCAACAAAGTGAAAAGACAACTCAACTCACAAAATGAGAGAAAATATTTTCAAACTATCCATCCAACAAGGGATTAATAAATAGAACACATAAAGAGCTCCAATAACTCAATAGAAAAAAACCAAATAAACTGCTTATAACACGAAAAAAGATCTGAATAGACATTTCTCAAAAGAAGACATAGAAAAAGCCAAGAGGTATATGAAAAAATGCTCAACATCGTTAATCATCAGAGAAACGCAAATCAAAATTACAATGAGATATCATCTCGCCACACTTACAATTGTTTTTATTTAAAAGACAGGCAACAACAAATTCAAGGATGTGTAGAAAGGAAATCCCTTGTACACTTTGGGTGAGAATGCAATATTATGCATATTAGTGCAATATTATGGAGAATGGTATGGAGGCTCCTCAAAAAACTAAACATAGAACTGCTATTTGTGTGACTCAGCATTCCTAGTGCTGAGTATACATATCCAAAGGTAGGGAATTCAGTATATTGAAAAAATATCTGCACTCCCATGTTTACTGCAGCACTATTTACAATAGCCAATTTTGGGAATCAACTTAAGTGTCCATCAACAGATGAATGAATAAAGTTTGTGTGGTACATATACACAATATTATGTAGTCACAGAAAGAATGAAATCCGACCATCTTCAACATGATTGGAATTGAAGAATATTATTTTAAGTGAAATAAGTGAAGCACGGAAAGATACACGTCACATGTTCTCACTCATGTGTGGGAGCTAACTTTTAAAAACAGTTGATTTTATGGAGACAGAGAGTAGAATGACGTCACTAGAGGCTGGGAAAGGCAACGAACAGAGGGTATAAAGTGAGGATGGTGAATGAGTGAAAAAATACAGTTATATAATTAGATAGAATGGGCAATTCTGACAGCACAGTGAATTTATTATAGTCAACAATAAGTTAGGTATACTTTAAAATGACTAAAAGAGTAGAATTGGAATATTCTTCGTACAAAGAAATGATGAATAACTGAGGTGAAGGATACGGCAGTTACCCTGATTTGATTAATTCATGTTGTATGCCTGTGTCAAATGTCACATGTACCCTAGAGAGACATACAACTATTATGTACCCATAATGATTAAATATATTTAAAAAGCGTTCTGGGTTTAGATGATATTGCCATTGCACTAATACTAATAGCCAGTTCTCTGGAAAATGAGCAAACTGAGCTGGTTTTCCCAGTAGTGGGATTTTTCTTTATTTGTGGATGTGAAATTATCCATACTCTCTTACGTAATTCCTGATCTTTTTTGATCAGGGATGTGAACTTTCATGATGTTTGGACTAGAAGAAAAGTGTATTTGTAGTTGAGCAAGAGTTTTTCTCAGAGCAGAGCTGACAACTCTGAGTAGAGATCACGACTATGGGGACCCGTCAGTGCTCTCCACTGTCCAAGAGGGAAGCTGGCTTTGGTAACAGCTAGATAGATAATTGCAAGTTTGGCAAAGGGGAGTAGAGACACGCCCCTGAGGACACTTTGCACCAGAATTATAATTCACATACCAATCTTGAATTTCCACTGCCATGTTAATTTCAAAGCTTGTGTATTTGTCATGCTTCTTAAAATATGCTGGCAATACTTGTCATGGTTCCTGGAATATTATGAAAGGAAAAGTATTGAAGATAACTTTATAAGGTAATAGGGCAAAACATTTTGTGCTTGGGGAAGTAGATTTGAGACACCTTTTGTTTTTCTGTCACAAATCATGCATTGATTTTTTTTATGTAAATTGATCATTTTTCAATTCATTATCCTTGATGTTTTACAAGTTACATGTGAGTCAATTCAACCATTCTTTTTTACTTGGAAGGTTTTTATGGTTTTGATTTCAATAATAACTATTCTTTGGGAGTAGCTTAGGTTGAGTTCTATTGTGACATAACTTACCAGACAGATTTTTTTTTTGCAATTTTTGGTCGGGGCTGGGTTTGAGTCTGCCACCTCTGGCATATGGGACCCGTGCCCTACTCCTTTGGCCATAGGTGCCACACAGATTTTTTTTTGAGACAGAATATCAATTTGTCAACCTGGGTAGAGTGCCATTGCCTCATCACAGCTCACACCAACCTCTAACTCCTGGGCTAAAGTGATCCTCTTGCCTCAGTTTTTCTATTTTGAAGAGAGATGGTCTTGCTTTTTGCTCAGGCTGGTCTTGAACTTGTGAGCTCAAGCAATCCACCTACGTTGGCCTCTCAGAGTGCTAGGATTACAGGGGTGAGCCACTGTGCCCACCCAGACTATGATCTTTAGAGTCAAACAGGCCAGGTTTGAGTCCTAGCTTTGCCAGTCTATGCTTTTGAGACCTGGAATAAGCCACTTACCTTTTCAAACCTCAGTTACATCATATGTCAAACAGGGATATTAGAGTCTAACTCTTTTTATCATCTTAAAGATCATTATAGGTGTTTATAGATGCTCAATAAATGCTAATTTCTTTCCCTTTGCATCCTACTAAAGAAAATATGACCCCCAGTCTTTGGAATGCTTCTACTTTACAAGGTTAGGGATTTTATCTTACCCCCAAAAAACCTCCTATTGACAACAACAAAAAAATACATTTAAAAACAAATACCCTTAGATATTATGCAATATAAATATCTGGAGGGGAAATAATATATAAATATCCCTGGAACGCCAACAGTTCTCCAGGATTCAGATTCTGGGAACTCTTTTGTTTATTCTAATAAAGGTTTTGTCTTAATAAATTCTTTTAAAAAAAAAAACCAGTAGTCTGTTTCCTATTTGTGCATGTAAAGTGTTGCATTTAATATGTTAATGAAGTGTAGTATTGCGAAATCAGCTGAAATTATTATTTTTTAATTAAAACATGTAATCGCTCTAGTACTAGAGAAGCATGGGACACATAAAAATAATAGAATCTTGCAACCTTGTTCTGGAATATACGACAGCATGTGAAGAAGAGTGAACTTGGAGAGTGTGTCTGAAAGGGGACATTCCTCAGAGGACATATATCTATTACAAGAGGCTCACAATGTAAGTCAAATGCTTTTTAAAATGTCATTTAGAGGAACAAATATCTTTCCTGCTGGAAGAACACATCTTCCATAGTAGGCACAGTGGAAAGATATCTGATGATAACTGGAAAGGGGACAAGTATGCATGGAAGTGTCCGAGGTGGCAGAGCGGCACCTCAGAAACAGTGAGGTGTTTGACACAGGGCAGAAAAGCTGGTGCTGCGTGTCAAAGGAGACTTCGAAGGGGGAAATGTAACGATACCAATTTCAAAAGGGGAAACATATGAAAATATCTTTCAGTTGTTGGTGCAAATGTCACTTTTGCAGGGAAGCAAATGGCCACCCATTGTGCAATTATGCCCTCACACTTCAGATTTACATATTACCTTTTCTTTTCTTTTAATCCAAACCACCAATCATATTTTATTATGCTGTACAATTTAATCTGTCAATTGTGTTTATCTCTCCCCTTGCTAGAAGGTAAGCTTCCCGAGGGCAGGTATGTCCATAAGGTTTTCTTTTGTTCACTTTTGTCACCCTGGAATATAGCAATAGAAATGTCATGAATGAATAGGTAAATGATGGCCCACCTGCATCACCTTTCATAGATGGAATCAGGACTGTTTTTTAGGAGGAGATAATAAGGTATGTTAAGTCTATTCAAAAATGTATTGAGTTATATAGTCCCATGCATAAACACTGGCATTGGGAAGTGGATGGAGATCTCCAAAGATGAAAACTCTTCTTCTAATAGATACTTAAAGATTCCTTAGAAGGAGTCCTTTGTTAAGTTGTGTTTGGGGGAATTTTGGTTGTTCTTCTTGGTTTGTTTTACTTTCTCAATGTAAATATAACTGGTCTGACATATCTGTCTCCATTTGATACATTAAAAAATGGCAGCAAGCAAGTCCTTCAGATGTGAAAAGACTGAAGGACTGCATGATTTTAACAGAAAGAGTGCACAGATTTTCTGGATTACCATCACAAAACAGTGGAACTGTTTCTCCTGAATCCAGACCTGGGTCTTGACGAACTTGCTGAACCTCCAGCAGATGAAGAGAGTTAACTTCCGAGGCAACACAGCAAGTCTTCCATTGTAGTAGGTCCCAGAGTCAGCTACCTAAAGGTCTTAATTGGTTCCATTTGCCTGAAAATTGCTCTCCTTTTTACCTAGTT
>CAUYQV010187452.1:0-11926 GCA_963574575.1 Galagoides demidoff | reverse complement strand
CCAGCTACTTGGGAGGTGGAGGCAGGAGACTCGCTTGAGCCCAGGAGTTGGAGGTTGCTATGAGCTGTGATGCCATGGCACTCTACCCAGGGGGATAGCTTGAGGCTCCGTCTCAAAAAAAAAAAAAAAAAAAAAAGAAAGAGTTGATTAAACTGGTAAATGTGCAGAACTACTTAGTTTTTTTGCTAGTCCCTTCTGTGAATCTTGCTGTATGGCTGTGATAGCCTGAATTTGTTTCTTAATTGCTTTATTTCAGAGTAACTCTTCCTTTGTTTCAAAGGGTTTCCCTAGCCTTAGAATTCTCATACTGGGTGATTGTCCTTTTATTTCACCTTATTTCATCTTAACTCCAACCTTACTGTGTCTCCTTACCACTCCCCCCCTACCCGCCCTTACCCAGTCTGGAAGTTGAAGAATGTTAAGATAGATTTTACTTCTTAATTATTACTTTTTGAAACTGAATTTGCTTAATGAATTAGCAGCTACAACTGTAGTTAACAGTATGGTTTTTATAACCAAAGCTTTAAGGTAAATGTGTAGCTTTCAGAATTTAAATGTACATGTTCAGTGAAATTAAAACCAAAAATCTCCCATGAAATAGGTAATATACATATGCATTCAATTAGAGTGACAAGCTATTAATTAAGGTTTTATTGCAGGTAACTTTTCCGCTTTGTACTTAGCAATAAAAAGATGAGTTAAGGGCGGCTCCTGTGGCTCAGTGAGTAGGGCACTGGCCCCATATACCGAGGGTGGCCAGTTCGAACCCTGCCCTTGCCAAGCTGCAACAAAAAAATAGCCGGGTGTTATGGGGGCACCTATAGTCCCAGTTACTGGGAAGGCTGAGGCAAGAGAATTGCTACGAGCTGTGAGTTGTGTGACACCATGGCACTCTACCAATGGCAATAAAGTGAGACTCTGTCTCTAAAAAAAAAAAAGATGAGTTAAACTGTTGCCTGTATTTCCCCCCTCTCCTCTCCTCTCATTCACTTCCCTTTCAACCCCTGCCCTCTTTTCTTTCCTACCTTCTACAGACTTTTATTAGAATGTCCACTATGTGCCAATCTTTGGGCTCAGGACATAAAGATGAATGAGAACTAGTGCCTGCCCTAGTTATCGGATGCCTTAGGAACACAGACCAGTTCCTACGTCAACCAACTGAGCACATGGTAGTAAATATTGAAGCCAGACTCACACTCAGAACTCTGTGGTTCTACTACATCATTTTCCATTCATTTTAAAGATGGACAATTCAAGTCATCTGGAAGGAGGAGCAGTTTTTAAAACAGTAAGAAAGTATGAGAGGAGCTCCTTGGTGACTACTGAGAATCAGTGGCTGTGATGAGGGATTGGCAGCCATGTTAATTACTGTAGAGGTCAGGGTTGAGGAGTGAATGGGAAATGAGAAAGTAGGCTTGTGAGAAGCTTGCTGTGGTGAAGGAGAAGAGAGAAGATTCAACACTGGGTGTATGGTCAGAACAAGTGTCTATGTTTTAGAATAGGGAGATAAGTACTTTGGCTTGCTGCCCAGGACTGGCCTATAGTACTGTCCAAGTGAGACTGAATGACAAGACAGAGAATATGGAACAAAATTCTGAGGAAGAAATTAGGAAGGTCATACCAAGAACATAAATGGAAAAGAGGTTTGGGCACCTGTAGCTCAGTGGCTAGGGCGCTGGCCACATACACCCAGGCTGGCGGGTTTGAACTGGCCCAGGCCTGCTAAAACGATAATGACTACTGCAACAACAACAAAAAATAGCCAGGTGTTGTGGTAGGCGCCTATAGTGCCAGCTACTTGGGAGACTGAGGCAAGAAAATCGCATAAGCCCAAGAGTTTGAGGTTGCTGTGAGCTGTGATCCCAAGGCACTCACAACAGGATGACAGCTTGAGACTCTGTCTCAAAAAAAAAAAAAAAAAAAAAAAGCAGAAAAGAGGTTTGGTTTTTTGTTTACCCCAATGTTTGAATTAATTGATGAAATAGGCCATTAAACATGGAAAGCTCTTCTAATGATACATGTTATATTATTTAAGAATAATTACATTGAAGGGACTGTATCGCCATGTTGTCAGGCATTCCTGTATGAAAATACTAGAAACTTCCCCTTTCTTCATAACCTTCCACACTGTTCCACCCTCTAGTCAAAAGCAAATGAGTCTTCACTGGTAAGAACAGAGAATGTCAAATTGTGCTAACTTGCTGTAGAGGTAGGAGGTTGCTATTTGGGTCATAAATGGCAAGTTTTCTGTTTTTATGAACCAATGTCTAGAATCCTAGGATTTCTCATTCAGTAGGTCTGAGTTGGGACCTAGAAACCAGTTAATTCATTATCCACCAAATGTTGATTGAATACCTTTCCTATGGTCTTATGACCATAGTGTATAGCTAGTGTTAGGTGTTCAGGTGCCTGTGGGCTAGTCAGAGGACAGAGATAATAAATAATAAGCAAACCGGATAATTTCATACAGTGTAAGTGTTATGAAGAAAGTAAACCATGGTACTAGAGAGTTCCCTGGCAAGAGAAGGAGATAACTTTGCATGGGGTTATCTTGGGAGGAATCTTTTAAAAGGTAACTTGTTTTTTACTTTCCTATAAAATTACTTTTTAAAGTTGTGGTAAAGTTGGGCGTGCTGGCTCACGCCTATAATCCTAGCACTCTGGGAAGCCGAGGAGGGTAGATCGCTTGAGCTCTTGAGTCTGAGACCAGCCTGAGCAAAAAAGCGAGACTGTGTCTCTACTGAAAACAAGAAAATTGAGGCAAGAGGATCACTTGAACCCAGGAGTTGGAGATAGCTCTGAGCATTAACGTCACGGCACTGTACCCAGGACAACAGCTTGAGATTCTGTCTCAAAAAGAAGAAAAAAAAAAGTTGTGGTAAAAAATATATAACAAAATTTACCATTGTAAACATTTTAAAGTATACTGCTTAAGTGGCATTAAGTATAGTTACATTGTTATGAAACCATTAATCACCATCTTATCTCCAGAACTTTTTTCATCTTGCAGGATTGAAACTCTGTACCCAGTAAGCAATAAACCCCTTCTTTCTCTCCTTCTAGCCACCAGCAACCACTATTCTTCTGCCTCTATGAATTCGACTGCTCTAGATGCCTCTGATAGGTAGAGCCATACAATATTTGGTCTTTTGTGACTGGTTTATTTTCTTTAGCTTTATATCTTATCCATGCTGTAGCATGTGTCAGAATTTCCTTCTTTGGTAAGACTCATGTCCCGTTGTGTGGTTGTACCACATTCAGTCTCTCCAGCTCTGAGATGAGATCTGAAGAATGAGAAGGAATCGTGCAGGCAAAGAGCTAGAAGAAGAATGTTACAGGCAGAGGAAATAGCAAGTACGAAGGCCCCGAGACAGCAATAAACTTGTTGATGGTCAAGGAATTAACAGAAGGCCAGTATGGCCAGGATATAATGAAGGAAAGTGGGAGCAAAGAATGTTATTTCTGAGATGAGAGGTTGGCGTGCATAGACCGTATCACTTCAGGTTTTGAAAGACTCTGGCTTTTGTTCTAAGTGCAGTGGGAAGTTGCTTATTAGGAAGTTTTAAGTGAAGAAGTGACTTAGTTTGACTTTCATTTAACAACAAAAGTAAAATTCACCCAGGCTGCTGTGTGGACAAGCCTCCCAGTGGATTCTGATGCAGGTCTGTGACCAGGCTTTGAGACACACCAATTTAGTCCTTGTGATGAGCCTTAAAGCCAGTATCCTAAGACAGCTGATCTCAAAGAACTCCATCAGGGCTTTTGACTAAAAATGACAGACTGGCTCTGTCATTCTAGAACTTTATTATCTCCTCCTTTATCTCAACTTTATCTCCTCTCTGCCTCTAATCCTGCCTAAGTGGAAGAAACAAAAAAGAGACTATGGGGGATTACAACAGCAGATAGAAATTGCTATTTTTTTTTTTTTTTTGTATTAAAGCAGTCAATAGGTGGTAACTGCCTCTGCTAAGGAAATGTCACAGTACCCGTAAGTGCGTAGTACTGCCCATACGCAGTGCAATGCTTTGTCACTGACTACACCTCTATTGCTGACTTTTATCTGTAATGTCTGGCCCATAATTGATATTCAGTGTATATTTTAGAATAAGTTCTAAATTAATAGTTTCCCCACAAGTAATAATTGAATAGAAATGTAATGGTAAGTAAAAGCTCAGAATACTTGGAGTTACAATTTTAGCCTTTACTACAGCGGTTCTCAACCTGTGGGCAGGAACTGTATTAAAGGGTCATGGCATTAGGAAGGTTGAGAACCATTGCTTTACTGTTACCAAATAGTGAATTTAAGAGGAAAGCATAATCAAGGTGGTTGTATGAATGACTTTTTTTATTGTTTGTGCAAGAATAGTGAACAATCCTTAGTACAGGAAGCAAATTTTAAAAACAGCTGGCAAAACTAAGAAGTCAAACTGTCCTTGACCCGTAGATCAAATGTTTTAGAGCTTGAGTTTCCTTAAATCTTCTACATTTGAGAATAAACATTGTGGCTCAATGAAAAATTGATTCCATTAATTTTTGGTCTGCATAAACACAGAGCCTAACAAAGTTTGCTAAGAAAAAAACATTTTTTTTTTCTGACTTTTACTAGCTCCATTTTAAAAAAGTTTGTTTCCTTTCAAGTGTATAACATTGCAAAATGAGCTCAGCTATATTAGCAGATAAACATGTTGATTCATTCTGCCCAGAGCTACTGAATGAAGCCTGGAGGGGTACAGTTTGTTCTTTACTCTGCCCAGTGGCAAATGTTTTTCTTCCTCTTCTGCCTATTGAGGGAAGGGGACTGGAAGAAATGACTCCCCTTATTCAGGCTTTCCTGAATTGTGTAAGGAGGGAAAGGACAAAGATTTCTTTACCATTTACTTATCCTTTGTCTTATTTTAATTCTTGTCATTAATATGAGTCATGTGCACTCATACTGTAATATACATGTTGAATTATTAATTTATTGTCTATTCACAGGTTTTATTAAACCATTTTATTTAATGCTTTGTTTGGCGTAATCTGTTGCTTTAAGGCATAATAAATCAGGTGCCTTCAAGTGTGTTGCATTTTGAGTATGCACTTAATTTTGGAAGCAGGGAGAAATATGCTATATCTAAGGAAGTTGAGGTAGTACATATATAGTTGGCTTTTTGTATCTATTCATGGTTTCTGAATCCATGGTTTCAACCAACAGTGGATTGAAAATGTTATAAAAAACAAAAGACAAAGGTGTCCACTATTACCACTTCTATTCAACATAGACTCAAAGTCCTAACCAGAGCAGTCAGGTAAGAAAAAGAAATAAATGGTATCCAAATTAGGAAAGAGGAGGTCAAACTATCCCAGTCTGCTGACAAAATGATCTGATATCTAGAAAACCCTGAAGATTCTACCAAAAGACCCCCAGAGTGGGTAGATTAATTCAGCAAAGTCTTAGGTACAAATAAGTAGCTTTTTTTTTTTTTTTTATGAGACAGAGTCTCACTATGTCGCCTTGGTAGAGTACTGTGGCATCCCAGCTCACAGCAACCTCCAACTCTTGGGCTTAAGCAATTCTCTTGCCTCACCCTCCCAGGTAGCTGGGACTACAGGTACCTGCTGCAATGCTTGACTATTTTGTTGTTGTTATTGTTGCAGTTGTCATCATTGTTTTTTTTTAGCTGGCCTGGGTGGGGTTTGAACCTGCCAGCCACCTGCGTCCTACCCCACTGAGCTATGGGTGCTGCCCACATCAGTAGCATTTTTATATACTAGTAATAGTTGAGAGTCAAATCAAGGACTCAGTATCATTTACAATAGCTACCAAGAAAATAAAATACCTCCTTAACCAAGGAGGGGAAAGATCTTTATAAGGAGAACTATGAGACATTGATGAAAGAAATCATAAATGACACAAACAAATGGAAAAACATCCCATTCTCATGGATTGGTAGACTAAACATCATTAATATGTCCACACAGCCCAAAGTGATTTATAGATTGAATACATTCCACATTGAAATACCACCATCATATTTTACAGATCTAGAAAACAAATTCTATGCTTCATTTGGAACAAAAAAAGAGCCCTAAAATCCTTTGGCAGTCCTAAGCAAAAACCAAATCTGGAAGTATCATATTACTTGACTTCAAATTATACTACAAGGCTATAATAACCAGAACAGCATAGCACTGGTATGAAAGTAGAGACATAGACCAATGGAACAGATTAGAGAATCCAGAAATATAAAAATCTACCAACAACCAACTGTTCTTCAACAAAGAATACAACACTAGAGAAAGGAAGCCCTATTCAAAAATGGTACTGGGAAAACTGGATAGCCACATGAAGGAGAATGACACAGGACTCCCCATCTCTTGCCATGTACAAAAATTCAAGATGGATGAAAGAGTTAAACGTAAGGCATTAGGAAAAACTCTTCTGGACATTGGCTTAGTCAAAGAATTTTTGACTAAGACCCCAAAGGCAAACACAGCAATAACAAAAATAAATAATTGGGACTTAATTAAATTCAAAAGCTTTTGTACAGTGAAGGAAATAAAGAGTAAATAGACAACCCACAGAATGGGAGAAAATATTTGCATTTGATAAAGGGCTAATATCCAGAATATAGAAAGAAATCAGAGAAAAACAAAAATAACCCCATTAAAAAGTGGGCAAAAGACATGAACAGACACTTTCCAAAAGAAGATAGACAAGTGGCCAACAAACATATGGAAAAATGCTTAAGGGCACTAATCATCAAGGAAATGCAAATCAAAACCACAAGGTGATACTACCTTACCACTGTTAGAATGGCCTTTGTTTTGATAAAAGAGGCCGTATTAGCCAAAAGACCCATGCCCTTGAATGTTTATTGCAGCACAATTTAAATGTAAAGATACGGAATCAACTAAAGTGCCCCTCACTTCATGAGTGGTTTAAGAAAATTGAGTGTATACAAACACACACACACACCAGGGAGGACTACTTAACCATAAAAAGGAATGAAATAATCTGGTTTGCAGCAAGGAAACTAGAAGACCATTATTCTAAGTGAAATATCTCGGGAATGGAAAGATAAACATTGCATGTACTCATTAATAATTGGGAGATAAATAATGGGTGCACATGGGCACAAAGAGAAGTAGAAGACATTGGAAACCCAGAATGGGGGAGTGAGAGGAGGGCGAGGAGCTAGGTAGTTATCAGGTACAGTGAACACTGTTCTGGCCATGGGCACTCTAAGCCCCACCTGAAGTATTTATACAAGGTATCCATGTAACAAAAACATTCATACTCCCTAAATAATTGGAAATAAAAAAGAATGTTATGTCTGTGTTGAACGTACACAGACTTTTCCTACTTGTCATTCTAGTCTAACAGAGAATGAGAATAATACTGTGTTGTATTGGGTATCATAACTAAGCTAGACGTGATTCTGCAATAGAGGCACAAGCTCTTTGTAGGTTTGGTAAAATTCAGGTGTGAAACTGTCTGGTCCAGGACCTTTTTGTTGGATGATTTTTTATTGCTGTTTTAGTTTTGGTGTTTGATACAGTGGTCTGTTGAGTTCTGTATATTCCTGATAGAGCCTGGGGAAGTTGTGTGTTTCCGAAAATGTGTTTATTTCCTCCACATTTTCAAGTGTGTGAGAATAGAGGTTTTTGTAGTATTCTAAGATAATATTTTGTATTTCTGTGATTATCAGTTGTTATTCCCCTTTTCCAGTTTTGATTGACCTTAGTAGAGTCCTTCTCTGTTTCTGATTAACCTAGCTAGAGGCTTGTCGGGTTTTTTTTAATCTTTTCAGAGAACCAACCTTTTGCTTCATTAATCTTCTGTATGGTTCTTTTGTTTTCACTTTCATTTAGTTCTCCTCTGATTTTGGTTATTTCTTTTCTTCTGGTGGTTTGGGATTAGCCTAGTCTTCCTTTTCAACATTCTCGAGACAATTCATTAGATTGTCGATTTCTAAGTTCATGTGTGCAAAAACAAAGTATGTAAATTAAAATATCTGTGCTCCCCAACATTCTGAAATAAAAAAATTACGTAAAACAAAATGATGCAAAACATTTTTTAAAATGTGTACATTTTTTGGTTCCCTCTGCATATAGGAATGGTATGATATTCCTAGGATGATCTTTTGTCTTTTATAATAGCTTTTGGAATATGACCAAAATATGTTGCATCTGCTATTATATAAACCTTGTGTTTTATTTTATTTATTTTAATTAATTAATTTATGTTTTTGAGACAGAGTCTTACCTGGTTGCCCTGGCTAGATCTAGCGCCATGGCATCATAGCTCACAGTAACCTCAAACTCTTTGGGCTCAAGTAATTCTCTTGCCTCAGCCTCCTCAGAAGCTGGGAATACAGGCACTCACCACAATGCTCAACTAGTTTTAGAGACAGGGTCTTGCTCTGGCTCAGGCTGGTCTTGAACTCCTGAGCTCAAGCAATCATTTGCTTCGGCCCCCCAGAGTGCTAGGATTATAGGTGTGAGCCATTGCACCTGACCTTAACTCTGTGTTTTAGTATACATTCTTCCCTATGTGTTGTAATGTGTTAAGTGCCATGAATTTGCAAAGATTATTAAGATACCCTCCTTGTCCTCACATAGCTTATTATCTGTTTACCATTGCCCAAAGTGTCCATCATTAATGGTAGGTTTTCCTCAAAAATAGATTATTGTCTTTGACTAAGTTTTGGAAATACTTCAACTAAAAAAAGTTGAAGGTTTCTTTAATATAAGGTTCCCAAAGATGTGTATTATGGAATTCCAAAAAATGACTATACTTCACAAGGTTTTCCAGACATCATTGATACAATTTTTTTTTTTGTCGTGAAACTTCTCAGGTGGGATCTGAGGGGAATGGAGGTTGTGAGATAGTGGCATTAAGCATATTTCGGAATAGGATAATTTGTGTGCCTGGAGCACATGTTGGACTCATGTCATGTTCTTATCTGGCTGATGCCTCTGAAAGCTGTCTCCAGAGTCTAGCGTTTACTCAAGTATCTCTGTTCTTGTTAATCTTTTATAGGTGGGATAAAGGTCTTGCTCTTTTGATTGAGTTATTAAATTGAAAACAGAGATTAGTAAATGTGAAAAGTAGCACATGTCATCTCAAATTTAGCGTTTCTCAAAGCGACTAGTCACTTCTTCCAAAGTGGGTAGTTACCCTGTCTGGCTTTCCTATTTTGATTATGTGGGTTTTTCCTTTTTCTAGGCACTTACTTTTGAAAGCGGTCGTTGAATTCTTTTGTGTTACCCACCCTTCCCCTCATCTCCTATAACCACATACTGGCTAATTCTTCCTTAAAATTCACCCTTTTTTCCTATTCTTTCTGGTCATTGGCTTAGGTTCGCATGAAATAGGTGATGAGTGAATGTTTGTCAAATTATTGGATCTGGACTGCTGTAACGTGTGCTTCCAGGCTCTCCTGTGCTTTTCGGTTCTGTCCCACCTAGTTTATGTTGTGTGTGTGATTTATGGGGAAGCTTTGCTCCCAGACCTCAGTAGCTCCCTGTTGCTTAGGAAAATTGTTCAAATGCTCTAACCTGTCACTAGTGTCTGGCACCAGTCTACCCTTCTAGCCTTCGACTTCACTACAATTGGGTTTATAACATAGGCTCTCTTCAAATTGCTCACCATTTCCCATGAAGCTTTTACTTTTACAGCTTCTGTTTGGTGGTATGTGTCTGTCATCCCTTCCCTTAGTAATGCTTTTTAAAAAAATACATAATTACCTAAGTCTCACCCTTCAAGAAAATTCACTTCAATGCTAATACCTCCACAGTCTCTTCAGCTGACAGTGCTGTTTTTCCTGGATTATCTCTGTAAATACAACTTTGCGCTACTCTTTTGGTGCTGTTCATGTATGTTATGACAGGTACTCATATCCTTGGCTTTCCTTCTTGAAGCTTTTATATTTCTTGAGGCAGTGTGGTATTGAGGTTGACTCTGTTAGCTCCATGCCTCACTGGATTGGGATAATTTGAATATTGTTTCTTGCTCAGTAAATTTCAGACCAAGCACTATATTCCTGATTGGTAGACTTTTTCTGTCTTGTGGTTCCACCATCTTCATCAAATGAGTCCTGTCAACTTGTGCTCATCTGCCTGAAGCTGGAAAGAGCTGGATGTTCTCAGTGGGCTAGGACTGAAAGTGGCACCCCCCAGTTCTCAGGTTAATTATCTAGAACTCAGTCAAATGGCGTATTTGACTGCAAGGGAGAGTGTGAAGCGTGTGCCTAGAGAGAGGTGTTTGTGAACACGTGGTAGCTTGTCCAACTGTTTTGAAGCTTACATTCTGAATTTTTATTTTGGATCAACCTGTATTTTAATTCTGGCTGTTATCACTTACCAGTGATCTTGAACTTACCTTCTTATCTGTGGGACTTAAGTAATAAATGCAAGCAGAGTAATTGACACATATAATTACTCAGATTTAGCTGTCATCATCCTCAGTAACATACCTTCTACCTTTGTTGCATAGATGCTTATTAAATAAATTAAATTTAAACATAGCTACTTGAGGTAGTTTCTGGTGTCTTAATTTCTTTAGTTAACATTATGGTGAGAACTATCAAAAGATCTATCTATATAGCACTTATGGATTTTATTATACTAATTTTTTTATTCTTAGAAAATTGAGTATTTCATAAACATACATTAAAAGGAAGAATGAACAAACAGTATTTTTAGACAGAGGAGATAAAGTTGAAAATCTCCCAGGAGGTAGAATAAATAGAAAGAGATGGAAGATATGAAGGAAAAAAGCTAAAAAAAAAAAAAAAAAAAAGATTAGTATAGAAGTTTCCAATTACAGGCTTTCAGAAAGAAATCAGAAGAAATAGGGAAAATTACTAATGAAATAAATCAAAATAAATCAAAATGTTGTAGAACTGAAGGACGTGATTTTTAAATTGAAAGGACTCCTGCACAATGGTTGTTGATAGACCCACAAGAAGCACATTGTTGTAGAATTTAAGAACTAAACCCATGTAAAAAGGGTTGGGAATCTGAATGGCTTTAGGCTTTCCAGCAATAGTAGAAGCAGGAGGATAATGGACAGCAGTGCCTTCAGAATTCTGAAGAGAAATTGTATATAAACTAGTCTAACTCAACTGTTAATGAAGTTTGAGAGTAGAACAAAGGTATTTTCAGAGAGATAAGGTCTCAAAAAATTTATCTCTCACAAGCCCTTCCTCAAGAAGCTAGGGAATGTAGTCCATCAAAATGAGAGGACTACCAGGGAGAGAAGTATGAGGACTTTAGAATTTGGAGAGGGTCGGAGAACACGCAGGATGGTAGCTATGCACCAGGCCCATCTCCTCAGTCTGGGTGGTCACAGGCAGAGGACTTGTCCCAGAAAATGAAATTGGTAGAAACCTGAGCTGAATGAATATATTCAATGGAGCTTTGTCACACTGCAGAGTCTAGGGTGAATTATAATATATGGTGGATAAGTATGTAGGAAATACATAAATGAGAAACAATTGTTAATTACAGTGAAAACAAAATGTTATGCAGGAAAAGAAAAGTAATTATTGTTTGCTGCTTGGCTTAGCTCTGAATACCCCGCGTTAACGATATAAGCCATATTTATATTGATGTAACCAAAGTTAGGGTAAAATTCTGTTGAGATGTAGGGGAGGGAAGTGTGGAAAGAGCCAGAACTGGGAACCAGAGCTATATCTTAAGCAGGCAGTAGATAAAAAAAGCTTTTGGGAAAAGAAAATATTGGAGAGAGGGCTAGAAACCAGTTTTTCTTTTTTTTTGGAGACAGAGCCTCAAGCTGTCTCCCTGGGTAGAGTGCTGTGGCATCACAGCTCACAGCAACCTCCAACTCCTGGGCTCAAGCGAGTCTCCTGCCTCAGCCTCCCAAGTAGCTGGGACCACAGGCGCCTGCCACAACGCCCGGCTATTTTTTGGTTGTAGC
>CAUYQV010187450.1:0-10008 GCA_963574575.1 Galagoides demidoff | reverse complement strand
TTTTTTTTTTTTTTTTTTTTTTTGAGACGGAGCCTCAAGCTGTCCCCCTGGGTAGAGTGCCATGGCATCACAGCTCATAGCAACCTCCAACTCCTGGGCTCAAGCAAGTCTCCTGCCTTATGACTTGCTTTCAAAAAACTCAAGGACTAAGTACATACTACAAACCATAAAAAAGATGGCAGTGGCTCGGCACCTGTGGCTCAAGTGGCTAAGGCGCCAGCCATGTACACCCAAGGTGGCGGGTTCGAGTCCAGCCTGGGCCTGCCAAACAACAATGACGGCTGCAACCAAAAAAAAAAAAAAAATTAGCCGGGCGTTGTGGTGGGCGCCTGTGGTCCCAGCTACTTGGGAGGCTGAGGCAGGAGACTTGCTTGAGCCTAGGAGTTGGAGGTTGCTATGAGCTGAAATGCTATAGCACTCTACCCAGGGGGACAGCTTCAGGCTCCTGTCTCAAAAAAAAAAAAAAAAAAAAAGATGGCAGTACTATAGGATTATAGCATTGTTAAGGTTCCAGGAAACTTCAAAAATATTGGTCAAATGAATAAATGAACATGACATTCAAGCTTGGTTTTGTAGAATAAGTGGTGGCCAGTGAGATAAGGAGAGAATAGCTCAGAGACATGAAGCAATGTGTTAAAAGGTTAAGTAGTATTTCAGTGTGGCTGGAGCAAAAGATATATGGTGTGCAATGAAGCTAAAAAAGCTAGTGTAAACATACAGGTTGTGAAGTGCCAAGTTAAGGAGTATGGACTTTATCTGCAAAGCAATAAAGTCCTTTCAGAGTGTTTTTTTTTTTTTTTTTTGAGACAGATGCTCACTTTGTTGCCCTCGGTAGAGTGCTGTGGCAGAATATCTCAAAGCAAACAAAAACACTTGGGCTCAAGGGGTTCTCTTGCCTCAGCCTTCCTAGATAGCTGGTGCCCACTATAACGCCCAGCAATTTCGAATTCCTGAGCTCTGTCAATCACCGGTCTTGTCCTCCCAGTGAGCCACTGCCTCATTTTGGAGTGTTTATTTTTATTTTTTTTTAGAGACAGAGTTTCATTTTATTGCCCTCGGTAGAGTACTGTGGAGTCACAGCTCACAGCAACCTCCAACTTGTAGGCTTAGGAGATTCTCTTGCCTCAGCCTCCTGAGTAGCTGGGACTACAGGCGCCCACTACAATGCCCGGCTATTTTTTTGTTGCAGTTTGGCGGGGGTCAGGTTCGAACCCGCCACCCTTGGTAAATGGGGCCAGCGCCCTACCCACTGAGCCACAGGCGCCGCCCCATTTCAGAGTGTTTAAAAGAGAAAGGAAAAAAAAATAAGGGACAAATAAACAGGGAACAACATCATCAGATTTTAAGAGGCTACTCTGGTGACTGGTGAGAAAAATAGATTGGATTTGAACAGACTAATGGTTGTTCAGGTAATGGTAGTGGAGAAAGAGATGGGCAAGAACTTGAGAAATATTTAGGGGAATCTACAAGACTTGGTGACCAATTTGATGTGGATGTTGCGAGGAAGAATGGGGATCTATTTCTAGGTCTCTGGCTTAGAGGACTGGGGAATGATGGTCCATTCATTGAGACCAGGAAGGAATATAACAGTAACCTAAGTTTTTTGGGAAGTAACAATAGTAATAGCCAACATTCTAAAGGGCTTAATAAGTGTTAAGTTGTAGTCATTATTATAGTAAACTGAGGCTTAGAGAACCAAGAACACAGATACTACTTAGTACTGAGACATTATGGCTTAAAAAGTTAAGGTCCTTTTGCTAACATACGTACACCTAAGATCTGAAACAAGGCAATCTGATTCCAGGTCCTTAACCACTAATGCCTTGCCACTTTTGGTCATGATGAATTTGAGATACAGCGGGGTGCGTACGTAGTGCTGTTCGGGAGGTACTGGGAAATACACAATTGAAGCTCAGGGAAAAAGTGTAGGTCGAAAGTAGCCTCCATGGCAGAGCAAAAAGGAAAAGGGAGCCCATTTTCTTCTACGTCAGTTCACGATGGTTCCAACTTCTGTTATCATTTCTTTGTCCCACACTCCCCCGCCCTTGCTCCCCCCACCACACAAACAGAATAATAGATGTCTGGCTCTGGGATCACACGAGATCACATAGTTTTCAATTTAGCCCTTGTTTATGAGCTAACAGTTGCAGTGGTGCTTTGTAACTTGAGAAGGACCCAAACTGAGTGAGTTAGCCTTTTTCATTCCTGACTCATCACTAGCCCTCCCAGAAATCATTCCACAATCTTCCAGGAGGAGTGTCCTGTCAAAACAGCCTGCAATGGGCGGCTCCGGTCCCATATACCGAGGGTGGCGAGTTCGAACTGGGCCGGTCAAACTGCAGTAAAAAAATAGCGGGGCGTTGTGGTGGGCGCCTGTAGTCCCAGCTACTCAGGAGGCTGAGGCAAGACGCAAGAGAATCGCCTAAACCCAGGAGTTGGAGACTGCTGTGAGCTGTGACGCCACAGCACTATACCGATGGCAATAAAGTTAGACTGTCTCTACCAAAAAAGAAACAAACAAAAAACCAAACAAACAACAGCCTGCGACCTCAGAGCTACAGTCAAAGAGAAACAGACGCAATGACGTCACGAGGCAGCCGGTGTTCCCCAGCCCGTGGCGTCACGCGCCGATGACGTCATCCCAGGCGCTCGCTCTCCTTGGGGCCCGGGCTGGTCTGGCTCTCCAGGCTCTGTCCAGCTCTCCCCGCCCCCTCCCACCTGCGGGAGGCGGGGCGGGCAGGGCTCCGCCGGCGCCGCTGCCTCGCGGGGGAGGGGCGGGACGGAGCGGAGGAGGGAGGCGGGGGCCGGCCCCGGCGTACAATAGCTGGGCTGCGGGCGGGGGTGGCGGCCCCGCCGGCGCTGCAGCTGGAGCTGAAGGTGCCGGCTGCACCGTAGACGCCCCCTCACGGCTTCCCCGCACGCTCCCTCCCCGGCGCTCGCCCTTCGCGCCTCCCTCCCAGGCTCTGCCGTCCAGTCCACAGACGCTTACCTCTCAGACTCTTCCTCCCTTTTTCGCGGAGCCCGGCGTTCTCAGGAGCCCCTCCAAGGCGGCCTCCGCTTCGACTTCCCACCTCCTCCCTGGGAGGCCATCTGAGCCGCTCACATCCCCGCCCCCTCAGCCCAGCGATCCTTTGCCCGCGTCGCCCAGTTCCCTCCCTCCTCCCTCACTGTCCCGTCCCTCGCAGATGCCGCTCTCCTGAGGGGATCCCCGGCGCGAGGGGCGACAGGCGGGAGTAAGGGAAGCGCTAGCTCGCGCACACTCGGGCGCCCACTCCGGCTGGGCCGCCGCCACTCGGCCGGTGGAGGAGGAGCTGAGCAGAACCGAGCGAGCGCGGAAGGTGAGAGTCGGCCTGGCTCCCGGTGCTCTGGCGTCGCTGGCTGCCCCAGCTAGGGCGCCGGGTGGGCGGCAGGGCCAGGGGTGGGGGCCTGGGCCCATTCATTCCCGGCGGCGGGGCCAGGTGCCCGGGCGGGAGCGGGCGCCAGGTGAGGTGAGGCGGGCGCCGCCCCGCGAGGCTGACCGCCGCGGTCGGGCCAACAAAGGCCCCCAGTGCGCGCACCGGCGCGATCGCCGGTCTTAGGCACAGGGGACCGGGAGAGGGCAGAAACGAAAGAGGTATCGGGCCGGGGCCAGGACCGACTCTCCCGAAGTTTGCGGTCCTCTGGCGCTAATCCTGGTCTGCTACCAGGAAGCCCAGCAAAGCGGCTCCTCGTTTATTCTGCATGGAAAAATCATCCCGTCCGGGCTTGGGGAATCACCTTTAGGGTTTAACTCCTTGAAAAAGAGACTGGTAGAACTTGACTTATGCAGCTCCTCCCCAACCCCCAATACTCTATAACTTGGGAAGTTAAAAAACAAATGGGGAAAGGAGAATTATAGTTATTTTATGTTCATCATTTCATTTCAGAAGACATAGTTATTATCCATCTCGAATGTTTTAACAGTCAACATTATTGGTAATGTTTTGGAAGAATATTTGAGGAAGTATTGGATGTTCTTTGGTGGTGTGAGCAGTTCTCATTTGTTAAACCCCTTGGGTAGCTGTTTTATGCTTTATTTGAAGAACTGTGTGCAGTCAAGGGGAGTGTTAGTACTGTGGTTACCAATAAAAATTCTAATTCTTTACTCTTGCCTCTATTTTTAAGAATTGTTCCTGAGGAAAATCTTTAATTTTAAACCTCCTGTGTTTTTGGGTTCTCTCTCAACTTTGGAGAAAACAGGAGTCATCTATACAGAGATGCCTCATCTCTCTTATTTGTGGCTTCACCTACTTCTGTGTGACCTTGTGCAGGTTACTTCCAGGCTTAAGAGTTTCAGAAGTTTGCTTTCATGGCGCAGAAACAGACAGGTAGCAAGCACCTATGCAGTTTTCAAGAGTCTGCTGAAGAATTCCCCCCACTGTGAACTTTTTGTTGACATCCATCCCATCCCTTCTCTTAGGCTGAACTAACTTCTTCCCAAGGCCCAAGCTGGATATCTTCTATAGCACTTGTAAACCTTTTTGCTCCTGCTTGGAAAGTTCTCAAACAGGTGCATAGGAATCCCACCCCACTTCAAGAAATTCTGCTTCTCAAAAAGGGTTTTGGGAACGTGGGGTTTCTGAAGCATTTCCTGGCTTATCCATGACCTTATCTACATGAACTCTTGGGTCTACCTGGTAAATTTGCTTATATTCAGCCATTTATTTATCCAGTATCACTGGAGTCTGGAGAACCACTTTGTTTCAGAGCTCCTATCGGAGCTATTGGAATTCCAAATCTATTAAGATGCTCCCTGTCTTCAGAGCACTCTAAAGTCTAATCGGTGAGATAGACGAGTAAACAATGAAGGCCTGACCTAATCTCTGGGGGAGTCCAGTTGTACGGTGAGTAGTATGCAATAATTGAGGATACTGGACCTATTTTACAAGTCTTGTCCTGGCCAAAGTGTGTCTTGCAGGGAAGGTAACCACCTGTCTTTTATCCATAAGAGGGCACTTGATAAAAAGCTTATTCAATTGAATTAAATGTACATTTACTAAGCACACGTTTTGAGGCCCTGTGCTTGGCTTGAAAGAAAGCAGTGCCTCAAAGGAAGGCACTGTGCATCCAGAGGGATTTTTGTAAAATAAAACCTGATCACATCAGTGTTCCCTACCCCTGACTTTTCATTGTCTAAAGATAAATTTCAGAATTCTTAACACGGATAAGACACTCTCATAGACCACTGGGCACTTTTGCAACCTCATTTTCTATTCTTCTGTCACTCATCTCTGCTGTTTCCTTCTTGCAGTGCCCGCCTCTACTCCTTACCTGCCTATGGATGTCTTTCTTGGACTCTTACTCTTATTTCCACCGATAGAATGAGTTAGACTTCTATCCTCTGTCTCGTACACATTATCACTTTTATAGCTCTCTACAGTACTCTATTGCAGTTATTTGAGTTGTGCCTCTTTTTTTCCATTAGCCTGCTAATTTCTTGAATCTGTTTAGTTTAAGGGCTTAGCAAAGTTCCTGGCACTGAATAAGTCTTTGAATGAATGAATGTATGAATGAAGAAGCAAGTCAAGGCATATGAAATAGTTTACCTAATCCTTTGGGTTAGAACAATTAGTTTTCCAAATGTGGTCCATTGACTACTGCATCAAAATAGTCTGGGAATTTGTTACCAAATTAGTGGATTTAATTTGAGATCTACAAATGGAAAACTTTGGGTTTGGGGGCCCCAAATCTCTGCTTTATTTAATAAGCTCTTAAAGTGTTGTGTTTTTTTTTGGGGGGGGGCAGTTTTTGGCCAGGGCTGGGTTTGAACCTGCTACCTCTGGCATATGGGACCGGTGCTCTACTCCTTTGAGCCACAGGTGCCACCCTCTTAAAGTGATTTTGATGCTTGCTAAGTTTTGAGAACTATTAGGTTAAACCAGTATCCTTCTAGCTTCTTCCTCTCTGTTGTTTTTCTTCCACAGCACTTAATAGCCTGGCATGCCATTCTATCCATTGTTTACTCTTTTTTCTTTTTCTTTTTAAAATTTTTTTTGAGACAGAGTCTCAATTTGTCACCCTTGGTAAGAGTGCCCTGGCGTCACAGCAACCTCCAGCTCTTGGGCTGAGGCGATTCTCTTGCCTCAGCCTCCCAAGTAGCTGGGACTACAGGCACCCGCCACAAAGCCCAGCTATTTTTTTGTTATAGTTGTCATTGTTTGGCAGGGGTGGGGGGGCCAGGTGCAAACCACCAGCCTGGGTGTTTGTGACTGGGACCCTAGCTGCTGAGCTACAGGTGCCCAGCCTATTGTTTATTTCTTGACATTAGAATGAAAGCTTCCTGGAAGCTTTGTCTCTTTTGTTGGTTGCCTAAGGTAGTGACTGCATACAGCTGGTACTCAAATGTTTGTCGAATGAATAATATAAGATGATTTAGTCCCATTTATTGCTACATTGGGATTTTATTCAAGAATAGTTCTTAGAATGAAAAGGAGTCACATTCCAATATGCAGATCTAATGGGATCCTAATTTTTTTTTTTTTAGATTTATTTTAGGTTAAACTTTTTCCCTTTTGCATCTATCTTTCTCCAACCAAATCCTTCAGAATTTTTTAGCAGAGTTTTTTTGTTTCTTTTTAGTCAAGACCTGAAAACTGCTGTTGTAATACCCGAGGCTAGGATTGTTTCTTGGGAACTTGCAACTTGGTTTTGCAAGTCTAAATAGGCACCCTGACTTTTGAAAGTCTTTTAACTTGAAACTGTCTCTTCTGGGTCTCCTGTGGTTTTTGTCTTTCTCTGGTGATACAGACATATAAGGGCCTGTTTGTTTAACTCCACACAGAGGTTTTTCTTCCTTATGAAGCTTTTAAAATGCTTTGTTTCTTTAACTTTCTTACTAGCTCTAAAACACCATTCCCAGTTTTCTCCTGTTCTAGCTTCTCTCTAGGAGAGTGGCTTCATTTATTTATCCATTTACTTACTAACATTTATTGAATCCTTTTTTACCATGTGCCAGACCCTAAGCTGGGGCCTGATGTTCATCTACACTGGGTGCAGGCCAAGTCTCTAAGGAACTAAAAATGATATAACATGGTTACGATGTTAAGTGCTGAGATGAAGGGAAAAAATAGAGGGATTTAAAACACTGCTGTATAATCATTAATGTGGGAGAAAATTGCCTACTTTCCCCCCTCAATTTAAGAATAATTTGTAAAATAGACATCATTTTGATAAGCAGACCTCTCAAAAAATTTTTAAGAGGTTAGTGGCTTTTTTTTGGAAACTAAAACAAAAGTCATGATATAATCAATGGTTGCCAGTTTGAGATAATTCTCATTTTTTGTTGTTGATAGTTTTAATGAATTTTTCCACTCCCTCCCCTTTTTAATCTTTCTAAATCGTAACCCGAATGTAGGAGAGAGACTTTTTTTTTTGTATAGTAAAGAGAGAACTTTAAGGTTATCAAAAGAACACACTCAACTATAATTTATTGTCTATCCTTCAAAAAGCTAAAAGAGGATTTTTTTTCTTTTTTTTGAGACAGAGCCTCAAGCTATTGCCCTGGGTAGATTGCTGTGGCATCATAGTTCACAGCAACCTCAGATTCCTGGGCTCAAGCGATTCTCCTGCCTTTGCCCCTCAAGTAGCTGGGACTACAGGTGCCAGCCACAATGCCTGGCTGGGTTTTTTTTTTTTTTGGTTGCAACCATCATTGTTGTTTGGTGGGCCCAGGCTGGATTCAAACCCTCCAGCTCAGGTGTATGTGGCTGGCGCCTTAGCTGCTTGAGCTACAGGCGCTGAGCCTAAAAGAGGATTTTGAATGTTCATGACACAAAGAAATGATAAATGTTTGAGGTGGATGTACTAATTGTCCTGATTTGATATAATACCTTGTTTATATGTATTGACATATCACTCTGTATCCTACAAATGTGTACAATTATTACATGTCAACTAAAATAAAAGGGAAAAATATATTGATTCAGAATTAATAGGTGGTCCATTCAAACTTTGAAATATAAAATTTAAAAACATTCCACTTACTCCAGTATCTACTACTT
The DNA here is from genome assembly GCA_963574575.1 of Galagoides demidoff. NCBI lineage: Eukaryota > Metazoa > Chordata > Mammalia > Primates > Galagidae > Galagoides > Galagoides demidoff. Next base: position 1,990 of record CAUYQV010187450.1, on the reverse strand, counting down.
CTGGGTGTTTTCTCTGCCCATTAAACAAACAAAAAGAGTGTATCTTTTTATAGATGTTATTTTAATTCCTAAGGGTTAATGTTATAATTGGGATGGAAGAAAAATGAAACCCTAGGAATGTTAGTCTTTGTTACTGCATGACCTTGTGGAAGTAATTTTTATCTCTGTGCCTTTGTCCCAGCTGTAAAATGGGGTTAGCAACAGTTGCTATGACTAGCTTTCAGGGTCATGAAGCAATTAAATAAAATACTGATTACAAAGAAACATTCGAAAAATACAATTTGTTAGGTGGTGGTAAACTTATTAACCATGGCTTAAATTACCTAATGCCTGTTCTGTACCAGGCACTATATGAGGTGTTTAACATGTTTTTTCTAACCCTCAGGATAACCACGTAAGATGTTCATTAATATCTCTGTTTCATGCACAGGAAAGCTGAGGCTTGTAGTGGTAAAGGGAACTTGTTTAAGATTTTATTGCATGTAAATGGCAGACCTTAATTCCAGTCTGTGTCTGCTTTACTCTAGCAGCTACGTGCTATTTTCTTTCTTTGAGACAGAATTTCACTTTATTGCCCTTGGAGTGCCTGGCATCACAGCTCACAGCAACCTCCAGCTCTTGGGCTTAGGCGATTGTCTTGCCTCAGCCTCCCAAGTAGCTGGGACTACAGGCGCTCACCACGATGCCTGGCTATTTTTTTGTTGCAATTTGGCTGGGGCCAGGTTCGAACCTGCCACTCTTGGTATATGGGTAAGGTGACCAGATTTTAACATTGGTAAAGCGGTACACTATTGGGGGGGGGGACCGGGGCCTGACAATGCAAACTTTGATAAGCAGTTCTCGATAATCAGTTCTCAACAATTATTTGTTATTATTAAAGTTTAACATTATAAAAGTAACAAAAATAATATAAAACACATATCCTGGCAAAATAGCCACATGGCAGCCAAAAACTGTATATTCCCTTCCTGTTCTCCCGTGTTCCCTAGCTTGTCGCACATTCTTTCCAAAAATCGGGGCTTTTTTAAAACGCTGCGGGATGCAGGACAAATGGTTAAAAATCTAGACTGTCCCGCCAAAAGCTGGACGACATCTCCTCACCTTACTCTGGGGAGGGGAGAGGCTACTTGTTAGTTCCAGACAGTTTGGCTCCTTCTGAGCTAATTGTCCTTGCCTAGAAGCAAGGGAGGGAGCCAGTCTCCTTCTGATACCTTGGCTAGAGGGGAGTAGGGAGTTTACATTAGCCTTCTCATTTCCAAATGAAGTTACATTAACCTCTTCATTCCCAAATGGAGTTACGTTAACCTTTTCAGTAGCTGCAAACCCTATATTCTCTTCCCCTTCTCCCGCTGTTCCCTAGCTTGTCATGCATTCTTTCCAGAAATTGGGACTTTTTTAAAACGTCGTGGGACGCAGGACAAATTGTTGGAAATCAGGACTGTCCCGCCAAAAGCGGGGCATCTGGTCACCTTATATATGGGGCCAGTGCCCTACTCACTGAGCCATAGGTGCTGCCCTAGCTATTTTCGTACCTAGGCTACTTTTAATTTTTTTGCATAGAACATATAGGAATGTTTTGCCAATAAATACATCATTGTGAGAGTTAAATTTTCGTTTTGTTTAGTCTGCATTTTTTTGTGTATTAGAAAGATTGGTGAAGATAGATTTACATTCATTTATATTTATTATTCATAGAGTAAAGCAATAACATTTTTCTTGGGTGTTATTTTGTACAATCTTCACAACAGCTTTGTGGGATAAGTATTCCCATTTTATGAGTTAGGAGACTGAGGATCATAGAAATCTTGGCTTGATCCAAGGCGCATCATTGGCAAATGCCTGACTATTGTTTTTTTTTTTTTTTGAGACGGAGCCTCAAGCTATCCCCCTGGGTAGAGTGCCATGGCATCACAGCTCATAGCAACCTCCAACTCCTGGGCTCAAGTGAGTCACCTGCCTCTGCCTCCCAAGTAGCTGGGACCACAGGTGC
>CAUYQV010187449.1:0-18939 GCA_963574575.1 Galagoides demidoff | reverse complement strand
AGCCACGTACACCTAAGGTGGCGGGTTCGAATCCCCAGCCCGGGCCCACCAAACAACAATGATGGCTGCAACCAAAAAATGGCCAGGCGTTGTGGCGGGCACCTGTGGCCCCAGCTACTTGGGAGCTGAGGCAGGAGACTCGCTTGAGCCCAAGAGTTGGAGATTGTTATGAGCTGTGATGCCATGGCACTCTACCAGGGGGATGGCTCGAAAAAAAATAAAAAGAATTTTTTTCTTTGCAATTGCTTCCTGTTTTACCTTTCCTGGATAACATTTTGGGGAATATAATGATCAAAATCTTTAACTTACTGTTATAAATTTAGCAAAGGGGAAGAAGGACTAGAAAAGAAAGTTGAATAGAAAATCTAATCCATCAACCACTCTGTAAATGGCAATGTTCTTAACAATTGGATTCTGACAATTCTGTCAATAGACATAAATTGAGTCTTTAGAATCTACTTTGTCTATTATAGGTTCAAGTTTTCAGAACAATGTCAACTGGAGACACTTTAAAAGGAAAATATGATTCAATAACAGGAGTTATGTTTAAATGAGAAAAACAATTATATTTAGCAAATTAAATGTAATGACAGTTTTCTGAAAACAAAATGAAGATATTTAAAAAATATATAATCAACCTCTCCATCATGAAGTTTGGAAAGATCGTTAGTCATAGTAAAGTATAATTAACTTGGAGGCCTTGTAGAATTACCATATTTTTTAAAAAAAGTCTAAAAACCAAAGACAGTTGCAGGCTGTCTTAGCATTTAGCACTTAGAATCTTAGCACTCTGGGAGGTTGAGGCAGGAGGACTGTTTGAGCTCAGGAGATCAGCCTGAGCAAGAGTGAGACCCCTATCTCTACTAAAAGTAGGAAAATTGATCAGCATTGTGGGGAGTGCCTCTAGTCCAGTTCCTGGGAGTCACCCCAGGAGTTGGAGGTTGCTGTGAGCTGGAGGTTTAAATGTTTCTCATTTAAACATAACTCCTGTTATTGAATCATATAAAAATCAAAAAAAGAGAGAACAGTTTCAGAGACACAAAATAAATGTCTCTATGAACTGACTGTGACACGTCAAAATTATATTTTAAATCATTGTAGTCATTTTATGTCTATGTAACAGTGGCTCTAGAAAATGTCCACTAGTTAGGGAGCAAAAAGATTCTAGATATATTAACAAAAGGGATTTTAAACACACCAGTGAAGAAAAGGGTTATAAAAATGGCAAATCATCCTGAAAAATTGGAATCCTACCTCATAGCCAGCAGTCAGTCATTCCAGCTCGCTTTAATTGTGTTCTGTAAATAGATACAATACCAGAACCACAGTGGATATCCTGTTGAGATTTTTTTAAACATTATCTTTGTGCACATTGTTAAGGATAATTAATGCACTTGAACTTGCGTCCTGGCTGACATGATCCATTGGAATGACACATTCCTTTCGAAGGTGCTCCTTCAGAGATTACAGTTGCTACCCGAAAGTTACCCTAATTGTTAAAAAGTAGCACTGTATCCAAAAAGAGAGACAAAGCAATTACTGGCCTTCTATTAATAATCCAAACATATTTTCCAGAGAGACCTTTGAAAACCTTTTCTTTCTCTGAAAATTACCACTGTACCTGCAAACTTTCTGAGAAATGAAAATAGTTTATTTTTGTTAAATTCCCTTGACATGAGGCTTATTAAGTTGAAAAGAGCTCGGTGGTACTTGGAATTGTGTTTTAATCTTGCCATAGCATCAGAATATGGAGTTGCATCTTAATGGAGTAGATACAGAACAAAGCTATGTATTTGTTTTAAATATTATGCACGAAAATGTAGTGCAAAGGGAAATAAATTATTTGGGGTTTTTTAAATTTTACTAAAGAATAGTATGAATAAAATTATTATTATTTTTTTTTTTTGGAGTTTTTGGCCAGGGCTGGGTTTGAACCCACCACCTCCGGTATATGGGGCTAGTGCCCTACTCCTTTGAGCCACAGGCACCACCCAATACAATTATTTTTCAAACTTCTCTGTATAACTTTAGTATATTGCCTTTCTGCTATTCCTTCCATCCCAAATATAAGTCAGAAACATAATCATTTTTGCAGTTGTGATTCTTAAATTCACAAATATCAAAATTCTATTTTAAAACCATATGGAGTATTAAGTCTATTATTATAAGTGATGTACTTGTAGTTATTTCATGCATTCTGTAAATATTCTAACTTCTGACTTGCAGTTCTAGAACAAAAACATTGAGGATAGGTTGAATTTCTAAATTTTCTGGAATAAAATTGACTTGTCAAGAAAAAAATCTACACATGAACTCCATTCAATTAAAGTTCACCCAATAAATTAATATATATTTTAAAATAACCTTTTACTGAATGTTAAGTATCTCTTCATCATATAGTTTTTTTAAATCTCAAAATGTACAAAGGAGAAAATACAGACCCCCATCCCAAAACTCATGTGAATATTTAGTTTACTGGTTTATAGCGTGAGTCACAGAATCAAGTAACCTAGATTCAAAATGTAGCTGTTGCCACCACTGCCATCACCTTCCATTGCTCACCAAGGGCCTCAAGAAAAGTTCTGTAACCTCCCAGCACCTGAGTGTTACTATCTCTAAAAATGGGACACTAGCAATGTCGCTTGATAGAGGCGATGTGATGAAAACATCCAAGTAAAGCTCATAGAACTATATGCTTGCATTGGGTAAAAGCATAATAAATATTAATTCTTATTATCACTTTGAGTATTTTTTCATATGTATACATACCTGGGGGGGGGTTCTTTGTTTTAATTTTTAATTTGGCAAGTGGATGTGACTTTAACAAGGTCTGTGGAATCTGGAACTGCAAATTTCACCAGTAGTACCAACAAGATTTAAAAAACATATATTCCCTTTCGAGATTCCTTGCATGCAAGCGTGGAATTGAAGCACTATCGTATTTCAAGTTTGCGGACACTTTGCCTTTTCTGAAATCAATGAGCCTGATTCCATGTATACTGATTTAGATGACACCAGCCTTCTTAATTCACCATTCAAAAAGTTCAAGTAACAGTAGCAACAAATAACCCCTGACGATCTATTCTGTATTGGGTGTCAGATGGGATGGACCAAGTCCTGGACTGCAAACTGTGACCAAAGTCCTGGTGCTATCTCCTGGGTCCATCTAGCAAACACCGGTTCAGTGTCTGTTAAACACCAGGCACCACGCTGAGAACACAGAGGAATTCAGTTATCACTTCACTCAAAAACTCACAGTCTAGTAGAAAATCAGAAATACACAAAACGAAGAGCTGTGTAATGGATGCTATGGTAAAGGGGAATTGGGGACACAGAGAAAAAATGTGTCACTTTTAGCTGATGTGGTTGGGAAGTGACACAGCAGTGTTTGAAGGTTGGGGGTGATCTTAAGAGTACTGGACTTTTGATTTTTTTCCCAGTCAAAGAGGAAAAATGAATCTGTGCATTCACATCATCAAATCACGGGATCCAGAAAGGCCAAGTGCACGAGGGAGCTTTGTGAATTTTAGCCTTGTTTAGAATGCAAGGAATTGGGAATTCTCTGTAGCTTTTTCCTAAATCTCTCCCCATCCACTTTTATTTTAGCTTTCAATGATGCCCATCCATTTTAACTCCTCTCTGCAGGAGTTTTTACCCTATTTTCACCCCAAAGACTTTGGGGTATTCCTATCAGTCAACTTGGGCAAGATGAGATAAAGAAAACCAGCAATAGTGAAATATTTCCCTTTTCTATGTGCTAACATGGAACCAGCACTAAAAATAAGGTGGTATTAACTCAGATTATCTCCTTAATTTGATCTCTTCAATAGAAATTCCTACTTCACAGCTGGTATGTAAACAATGATTAGATGTGTTAATAAAGTGTATCATTCTATTAAGATCTCATGTAAATGATGTTGGTTAAATCTGATATTCCACAGAAGATCCAACAGGAACCCTCACAATCACTTCCCACCTTTCTCATCAATTACCTTCATGCATCTAGTAAACATTTCCTATGTGCCTGCTGCGTGTTACACCCTGGAATACAGCAGTGAACAGGCAACACCCCTGTGCTAGCTTGTGCCCCTCTGCAAGTTAGCAAGGAATAGAGAGGGCCGTACAACCAGGCACACTGTACAATTAAGTGATTCCCGAAATATGAGACAAACAAGGTGTGATGGGTGCTCAAACAGCAGGCAAAACCCAGTTCAGGAGGAAGGCAAGGCTTCCCAGAAGATGAGATTATAAACTAAGGCAAGAAGGAAGAAGCAGCAAGGTCAGTAAGAGAAGGGAGACAATTATTCATATCCTTAGATAAAATCAGTGTCTGTATGCTGGATGAGGTTGAGGGAGGGAGAGGTGGAGTGAACTTTGCTTAACAGGGAGAGAATGAGAGAATGCTCTTGGGGGTTGTAAAATCAAAAAACATGCACGCACCTGAGTAGGTCAGCTGCTCCATTGAGCATTTTCTTATAATTGATTTTAAATCTTTCTTTTCCCTGTGTCTCTCAGCCAAAGAGTCAGGTAGACAGGGTCATTTGCAACCATTAACCATTAACCATTAAGATCTGTGGATGCCTAACTCAGAGACAAGGTAGCCCTGAAAACCATGCATTCTCCAGCCAAAGGGATTTCTGTCTTTCTGTAAATCAAATGGCATTTTGGAAACATGTTTACAGGTTGTACTTGTCCTCATTTTATAAAGGGCAGAATACCAATAAAAAAACCTGGGAGAATTTCCCACTGTTCTTGGATTTGACCGCTTGTGGTTATGATTTCAAAGTTTGTGTCTGAGGAGACTTAAGTCTAATGGTATCGCGCGTGTCTCTCTATGTACGATGATTCATGTGGTTTGCTTGTCTCAAAATTCTATTTTTCAAAATATATCCACAATTGTGGGAATCCTGCTATTGCCAAGTGTCGAGCTATCTGTTTGCAAGCAGTGAGCAATGTCAGACAATCATTTTTAGACCTTTCTATAAAAGTACATTTCAAAACATGATGAATATGGTAAAAAAAAAAAAAAGCGGTGTTTTCTTTGGTTTAAGTTCTTGAAAATAAAAATAGTCATATAAACACATACCTGAAATAGAAGAAGTGTATGAAAAATGTCCTTCCTGTTAACAAAGGCTTGACTACAAGCTTCCGGTCTCCATGGTAGCACAACCAAACTGAGACGTAAGTCACAGAAGCGCTCTTTTGGGCTTTTTTGTAGCAGTGACTTGTTTCCCAAACAAGAGAGATAGCAGCAATCAGTGAAAATGGCACATGCTGTCCTGCTTATGAAAACTGTTCTACAACTTATAAGATTATGTAAAACAGAAGGAACATTATTTGGAAAAAAACTGCAAAATTTGAATTTATGTTTTCATTTTGATTACATCTGTCTCTAGGGTCATTACTTTAAAGATAGATATATTATATCTATCTTTGTTCCTCCAAATATGTTCCTCCAAACACAGCACAACAGTGTGTGTGGACTTCCTGCCCCTGATCTCTACACTTAAAAACGGTTAAAATGGCAAATTTTATGTTGTGTGTATTTTAGCACAATAAAAAAACAGATTCAAGCCAAACAAAACAAAAGAGAAAATCTATTAAATAGACCCAGTCTTTCTTGCCTCTAACTTATTTTTATAAATGTACATAGGAAATTGCCTCCCTTTAGCGGGAGAAATGCCTTAAACTTATGATAAAATGAAAATCCATGAAAAATAAAGGTTTTGACACCCTACAGCCCGTATCCCAATGAACTCTACGGTTGACCTCACAGATGTGTTCTGAATATTTAGCCTGACCTTCTAGAAAAAAGGAAAAGGGAAAGGAAGGAAGGAAGGAGGAAAAAAAAAGGAGGGAAGAGATAGAAAGAAGGAAACAGGGGGAGCGAGTTAGGGAGAAAAGAATACCCATTTGTTGACCTTGCCGTTTTATTTCCCAGAATGATTCAATACCTCAAGAAGACTTCACTCCAGATGTGTACAGAGTTTTCCTGAACAACCTTTGCCCTCGACCTGAAATTGATAACATCTTTTCGGAATTGTAAGAGGACTTATTTTAATATACTCCCCCCCCCCCGCCTTCATGGGTACTCAGGGTGGCTAGGGAAGGATGCTGAGCAGTAATTGGAGATGCAAGGGTATCATACACCATTTCTAAAGCAGTGCTTTGTGTGATCTGCTGGACAGGATCAGACATTCTTGCCCCTGGGTGTAACCACTGCTTGTACTGGGTGGAAGTTTGCTGTGATTCATCACTGGGTGAAGTTGTTTTAGTATGCTCAGGTGATCTGTGTGGTTTGACGATTATGGGTAGAATAGGGAGGCATCTTGGCTTAGTGGAGACAGACTCATGTGGCAGAAAGAACTAGGGACCGAGAGTCATTTTACCTCTTGGGAACCACATTAGTGAAATGAGAAGTTTGGATTACTAAGAACTCCCTTAGCTGAAAAATTATTTGCTTGTATGTTAAACTACATAAATTTATAGAGGCATCTTTTTTTAAAAGACAGGGAAAAAAGAGAAAAGAAGCAATTTAAGAAAAAAGAAAAAACACTAAGGCAAATATGGGGAAGGAGCAACTTACTTTTCTCAAAATGTTGAAATCTGTATGACAGGCTCAGCACCCATACCTCAGTGGTTAGGGCGCCAGCCACATACACCTGGGCTGGAGGGTTCGAACTCAGCCCAGACCTACAACAATGACAACTACAACAAAAAAATAGCCGGGCATTGTAGCAAGCACCTGTAGCCCCAGAGCTACTTGGGAGGCTGAGGCAAGAGAATCGCTTAAGCCCAAGTGTTTGAGGTTGCTGTGAGCTATGATGCCAAAGCAGTCTACAGGGGGTGACATAGTGAGACTCTGTCTCAAAAAAAAAAAAAATAAGAAAGAAATCTACATGACAGAAAATCTATCCACAATGTGCTAAATAAAGACTTGTTCATATAGAAGATAGAAAAACAGTACTGCTGAGGATACAATAGGATATCCTTATTTTGTGATGTTCATTGCCATGAAATATATATTGAATATCAGAGATATTTATACCATTGAACTTGTCTTTGGGTTGTCAATGAGATTGAAACAGGAAGTTTGTATTATACTATATTGAGAAATTACAGGTTCTTGTTGAAGTGCAACTTTAATGAAAAAAGTCCAAACATGTTGTTTATTTTTTTAAAAGTGATGGTAATGAATACATCTTTAAATGATTAAGTAGGACATGGGAGTTTGATGACTAAACCAGCAGTCCAGTGTCATAATGAAAAAATGATCCCTACTTCTTGCATTCAATTTAGAGTGATCAATCCCTAGGCACACAAGGCAGTGTCTTCCTGCTGTGGGTTTTCTTACGCATTTGGTATTTGGTATTTTTCAAGAGCATAGGGTTTTAGAGGTGGTGATTGCAAAAGCTGCTTGTAGCCCACAGAAGTACAGAAATTGTGGCGGAGCAGCACAGGGATCCAGGGTGAGACAAAGATTTCACTACCACCTGCTCTCATCAGGTGTTGGCAGGATTTTATTTCCCTCGAGTTAAACGCAAATCTGTGAGTGGAATTTGGCAGAAAAAAATTCTCATTTCTTGGTTTTTAATTGTTTTTAGTGGTGCCAAAAGCAAACCGTACCTTACCGTCGATCAGATGATGGATTTTATCAACCTCAAGCAGCGAGATCCCCGGCTGAATGAAATCCTTTACCCTCCTCTAAAACAAGAGCAAGTCCAAGTGCTGATTGAGAAGTACGAGCCCAATGAGAGCCTCGCCAAGAAAGGTCAGTACTTTGTTCCAACCAGAGGGAACCTCTTGCTTCCAGTTGCAAATGGTTGCATCTCGGTGACCAGAGGACTTCACGAGGATTGGTTGGGATTAGGTCCCCAGTTTTGAACACCTGCTTTCCTTTCTGTCTGGAATCCTCGATGGTACAGCCTGAAGTCGATTTTTTTTTTAACTTTAGTGTGTGGTATTTTGCTGTTGTGATATCTATGTATGTCTGTAACTTTTTTTAATGCCTGCGGTGTGTGTTTTGCTGTAAATTTACCCAGTGACTGGATGTCCCTTTCGCACACAGGAAATTCACTATCTGGAAAATTACCTTTTCAGATCTATTTTCTAGGAAGTTCTGGGAAGTGGCCCATAGATTTTTCTAAATCTTTAAAACTGAAGAAAGTACTCCGTCTCTGAGACCCCTGCTTTATTCCAGGTTACACTTGTTCCACATGGGTGAATAGTCTAAAATTTGAACTTCCATGTAAAAAAATGTCGTGTTGTAGATAAAATTAGTCCCCAAATGGATATTATAAAGGAAGCACTGTGTTGCCTGGGAGTTATTAAGAAATTTATATTTTTGATTCTGAGAAAATAAATTGTCAAAATAAGATCATGAGATCTTCCTACTGCTCAGATCAAGTCTCATCTGGATTGAAATGTCTTCGCTGAGAAAACTGATATATTCTCACTCAGAGCTCTGCCTAGATATTCCACAGGGAGGAAAATAAAGTACAATTAACCAATTATTAAGAAGAAATAAATTGCACGTTAATACGCAGGCAATTTATAAAGTAACAGAAATAGCTCTAGCAAGCTTATTATCATTAACAGGAAAGATTATCATAAACATAGATTAAAAAGTCCTTTAATCCATTGTATTTATCTGAAATCTAACTAGAAAGTAAAAATATGTATTAAGTACATCAGGAAAATCTTATTAATTCTATTCTACGTGTTATTGGTTTCTTAGATGCAATTTTTCATTGTGTTTATTTTTTTGGTCAAGCATTTTACCTTTGGTCTTCTCATCATTGTTGTGTTGCTACCAAAATGAGATTCGTCTAAGGCTACAATAACCCAATAGCAGGTCTTGGCATGGCTAGGCCTGCCCCCTCCAAACCTACTTAAGTGTCATGCTTTTCTCCCCTAGTGCCCCAATGATGAGATGGGATTTCTCATCATTCAGCAGGAAATCCTTCTTAGGGAAGATTTTACCCACATAGCCAGACAGTTCCCTTATGAAGTCCAAACTTCTCCAAAAATAACTAACACATTGTTGTAATGAACCTAATAAGACTTGTAAGAATGGGCTAGCCCTAATGCTGGGCAAATAAAAAGCGCTGGTGAAGCCAGTGAGCACACTCAGAAATGTCAACTTTGTCCCTTTCTCCTCCCTTCACCCCACCCTGCTGATGGCCTGTGCCCAGGCTGGTACCCAGGGCCTCCCTCCATACGTCATGCTCTGATGCCTTGGACGCAGTAGAGGATACAAGGAGAAAAACCCCTGACAGGTTATTGTAAACCCAGTAATCCTGGAGGAACCTTTTTTTTTGAAAGAATCTCACTTGGTTATGCCATGGCATCAAAGCTCACAGCAGCCTCAAACTCTTGGGTTCGAGGGATCCCCTTGCCTCAGTCTCCTGAGTAACTGGGACTACAAGTGCCCACTATAACACCTGACTAGTTTTTCTGTTTTTAATAGAGACAGTGGTCTCACTCTTGCTCAAGCTGGTCTCGAATTCCTGATCTCTGGCAATTCACCTGCCTCAGTCCCCTGAGTACTACCACGCTCCACCCCTGGAAAAACCAATTTTGATTCTAATGGAAATTAAGATGACATTTTCTAGCATTTGCAAGATTATTTGGTAACCCTTACTCACTATTACGAGTATTATAGGTGTGAATTTCATAATCCCAACCGGCACACAAAATTCAGATATATTTCTAAAAGCAGCTTTATTTTTCTGTGCTTTAACGTGATATTGATCATGACGTCCCTGTATTAGCCTTAACAGCACAGACAGGCAGCATAGAATCGCGGTTCTGCTCATAGAGTTTCAAAGCTGATGGCCCCTCACTAGTTAGATGGTCTTGGTATTTGACCTCACCATGCTTTTAGTTACTTCATCTTCAAAGTTGAGGAGAGAGGTGTTCTGGACTGGCTTGTGTAAATCTGAATGAAATAATACCTGTAAAGCATTTAGGAAGAGGAGCGTACGCCTTATTAATGGTGGATGCATCAGCACTGCCTTTTTCTCAGTGTATTGAAGTGCAGTGTGATGGTTTTAATTCCTCAGGTGTTTTCATCTACTTTTCTAAATGATCAAAAGGTTCTCTGGCCTTAGATTTTCTTTTTTAATTTCTCCCAGCACCTAGAAGATGGGCCTACTCATAGCGAAATACTTAACGTAGACTCTCATTTGTGATCTAATCATTGGTATAAAGTATTTGTGCCCCAACTTATCACTTGAGAAAGTCCCTTGCTGGTCTCTGTACAGAGAAATTTCAATTGGTACCATCTCCATCAAAAGCGTATGGGGGTTGGCGCCTGTGGCTCAAGGGAGTAGGACACTGGCCCCATATGCCAGAGGTGACGGGTTCAAACCCAGCCCTGGCCAAAAACTGGGAAAAAAAAAAAAAAAGCATATGGGCAGGACAGGTGTAATATAGCCAGAGGGTCAGCCACCTACTTGCATGGAGACAGACCCTTTGTCACTCCAGGGGAACTGCCTAGATCTATGGCCGTTTCCCCTCCACACTCTCTATAGAAGAAATCCAACTTTTCAAGGAATCAGTAGTAAAATTACAAAGAACTGGAAATTTACAAATTACAATTGACCCGAGGGTCATTTCAACTCTAAAGCATATACACAGAAAGGGAGTCGTGATAACTGCCTTGTATTAAGGATAAAGTATTGAGTACATCAAATGCTCAGTTCAGCACATAACAGTCATTTAGACAGTGGCACATGTTATTACTATTATGGCCGTATAGAGCAGGACAAACAGGACAGGAGGACGCACGCACACAGCCTCTGGTGTTCTCATCTTGGAAACTCAAACTTAAAAGTCAACCTGTGTTCATTTATCCATGACTTTGGCATTCAGTGCATCTTCAGTTAAAGCCAGAGGCTAGGGACTGTGACGGATATAACTTTAAAACTGATGCTGCAAGGGGCTTACCCCCTTTTGTAAAATTTCTCATGTGCACACAAATCACTTGGGGGCTTTATGAACTGTGTGGTCTGGATTCACCTGTCTAACAAGTTATGGGGTGGTGGTGAGGCTGATGGCTTAAGGACCTCACTGAGTGTCACGGCTGGGAGAAGTGCAGACAAAGTGCAGTAAGCAGAGAGAGGAAGAGATTCTTCCTGTAGGGAAGGTGTGTGGAAGAGGTAATATCGGGGTGAATAGACATTAACAGGATGAACCAGAGACCTTAGGGATTGAGAATATCTATGTCATACTCATTCACTCTCTCAGTCAACAAACATTTCTTGAGCACTCATATATAAAGTACCAAGAAAACTGAAAACAGAAGTTTGAAGAGTTCACAAGCTATGTCTAAAAAGGTCTAAGGACAGGCAGCCACATTTGGTTTTAGGGACAAGGCAATTCATTCTCTAAGTTTCCCATTAGCTACCTAGCGTAAATCTTATTTTTCCATCATGGCATTCATGCCTTAACTCCAAAACTCCAGATATTCTAACTTAAAAATTATGTTGAACTCGAAGCTATTTCATACCAAGTCATTTTGTTGGCTGCTTTTGCTCCATTTGTGTGACTGAAGAAGACTAGACAAGATTGTTTTATTGTGTTGCTATTTCATAGTCAATAGCAAAATGATTGGAAAATTTTTGTGCACAGAACTGAGAAATAACTAGGGTAAACCTCAATTCTTTAGTAACTAAGAGTTTGAAATTTTTTTCCTAGATCTGAACATTGAGATTTTAATCGTATTTGCAGTTTATACATTTGATGTTTGACTCTGAGATTTGTCAGGGAGTCCAATCTGTGTCTTGCTGATTTATTAAGGAGCTACAAGTCAACTTCAACAAAGCACAATTTAAGAAAGTATTTCTCGTCTTCAAGGTGATGACCCGTATGCACCTTCAAGAAAAGTAGCTTTTGTTTCTTTTGTGACTTCGAAAACACACTTGGACATTTGGCAAAAAAGCAAACTAGAGCTTTAAGTTCAAGTGTGGTATCTAAGATCTCACACCAACATGCTCTTTGAGAAAGCAGACTTTCAACTTTCCTAGTTTATGTAGCTGGATCAATAAACACAAAAAAATAAGAAGGGAAATTTAATATTATACTATAATTTTTTTCTTCTGCTGCTTTCATCGTGACTAGTTCTTGAAATGTGCTCGAAGCCTTAGTTAAGTCTGTTCTGGTCTCAGCGCTGCTCCATGAATTCAGTCTGATTTATCTGAGAAAGACAATTTTATATAGCCTATATTTGTTATAAAACTCTAGGCATAAAATACACACACAATAAACATAACCTAACTTAAACATATCCATATATGTGCATTCTATGAAACTTTTATCTTTAAGTAGGTGTTAACAAATACCAATAATACACAAAGCTAACGTATGCTAACTTTTTTATTTTGTATAGTTTTTACATAAAATATCAAGTAAATTAAATTAAAATGTTTCAATGTCACCAACACATGGAAGGGTAAAATGAAAATCCGAAGAAGACCCAAGTCTTTTGCACTTTAAAGGGCTGCCGTGATGAGCGTGTCAGCCACTTTCTCAGACTGGAATTTCTGCTTCAGGAGCTATGTATATTGCTTATAAATAATCAAAGAGTCTCTGTGTAGTCTAAGGCCAAATGGTCAGCTGTTTGGGTTCCACAAAGAGAGAGTCTGAATCCTGTCACAGAGGATGCTATTCTTAAGGGGTTTGGTTTATTTTTATAATTTAAAACCACCCATCAAAAAATGCTGTGGCTTCTGGTTGGCAAATGTTTCTTCCTTGCTGGGTTGTTTGCCCTTTAGACCTAAATATGTTTGGCACAGGAATACACAGTGACTCTGCCCCTTCCAAACATAAGGGTCATGAATATCATGCTTTGAAAACTAATGTCTCATGAACGGAGTTTGTTTTTTTTGTAATCACTCAAACTCCTCAGAAGAAAGTGAGTAAAATTAGCGTAAAAAATAAAATGGCTACATTTTGCCTTCGGGAACACAGCATAGACCTCGAGCCTCAGCTGACAAGTCTGAGGCCAGACTTTGAAAATTTGAGGCCAAATTTTCTGTGAATAAACTAACAGTTTATTCAACTGGGAACAGTTGAGTTCACTCATGCTTTTGTTCATCTGTGAAGAGCAGGTGTTTGAGTGTTTGCTAAATAATTGAATTGATGTAGCAGATCATAATATTATCTGATGGTTCAAGCTTTCTGCCTTTTATCATCAGTTCTTCCTCTTAAATTTTTACAAGGTATACATACATAAAAAAACGAAGCTATATACTCCTTTTTAGTATTTGATCACTACCCATTGAGTTAATGAACTCAAAATTACAATGACAAAGCAAAGCAGTATTGCAAAAATTTTTATTTCAAGTAGACCTAAACAAAGAATGACTCTATCAGTAGCAATAAATGGATTGTATTTTCAATACTGTTTTTTTAAAAATACTGATATAGTTGAGCTACATTGTCTCATTTTTGCCAACATGAAGAAGCAGGCGGGGTGTGACAGAAAGAGCCCTGGACTTGGGGATCTTGCAAATGAAAAAAATGACAGAAACTGAATTCAAACTGAAACACAGAGAGGAATTTACTGGTGCAGATAAGCGAAAAGTCAAAAGTCATGTTACTGACTTCAGGCCTGACCGTATCCAAGAGCTCAAGTGATGTCATCAAGAATTGCTTCTCTATCGGTCATCATTTCCTCTGTCCTGGCTGTATAATTCTCAGGCAGATTCTCCTAGTGACAAGACAGCCACCACATATGCAGAAATTCTTTTTACTACTTTCCAACAACAGTTCCAGAATGTGGAACACGGTTTAGGTAACCTAAGGCCACTCTTGAACTAAAGTCACTGTGACCTGGAAGATGGATAAAAATAGACAGGCTCTGGTCACATGACTCTCACCAGAGCCAATCAGGGGTCAATCACCTAAACCACAAAGCAGGTGCACTGATAATGGGAGAGAGGTGGTTCCCCAAGATGCAACTGGAATGTGCTTTCTAGAAGAAGAGGGAATGGTTGCTGGGCAGATAAAAATAGTACATCTCCCTAAAATGTGGTCAGGAATCAAGTCTACCTCATGACTCTTCGTCTTCCCCTAGGAAGCCACTGAACCTGTCCCCATTCCCAAGTCTTCCCTTCTCTGAAATGATTCCCTGAGAGAATTGCTGGGAGAATTAAATTAGATTTTCCTGGTAAGAAGCTTGGATATGTTAATTACTACTCATCAAATATTTGTTGACCTGAACTAATGAAAAGTGATGACTGACATTTAACACCAAATTAGTCTAGAAGTGAGACTCAGAGAATTGGTCTCTCAGATAACAGCCTTACTTAATATCCTATAATTAATGGTAATGGATAATCATTTATTAATGAAACCTGAAAAGATGTCACATCACATCTGTGCAGAAATGTTGCTTTCTGATTCAGTCATTCTTTTATGTGTATTTGTGTCAGGATGGCATTGTAATCAGTTATAAATGCAAGCAAGGATTTACACTTGACTCTTCTTTTTTTTTTTTTTCTTTTGAGACGGAGCCTAAAGCTATCCCCCTGGGTAGAGTGCCATGGCATCACAGCTCGTAGCAACCTCCAACTCCTGGGCTCAAGCGAGTCTCCTGCCTCCGCCTCCCAAGTAGCTGGGACCACAGGCACCCGCCACAACGCCTAGCCATTTTTTGGTTGCAGCCATCATTGTTGTTTGGTGGGCCCGGGCTGGGGATTCGAACCCGCCACCTTAGGTGGACGTGGCTGGCGCCTTAGCCGATTGAGCCGCAGGCGCCGAGCCTACACTTGACTCTTACTGCTTACCTGATGATCACTTCGTTTTCCTAATGTATTTTTAGGTCATATTTTCCCAGCACCGTTTCCCTTTATTAGGTTGAAGTTAAAAAACGTAACGATGATGACTATGATCTCCACTGTGCATCCTTGAGAGATCAAACATGCCGAAATTAAAGGGAAAGGTTGGCACACTGTCCTAATGAATCCAGTTGACCTCAAGCAAGGCAGTTCACTCGCTCGAGAGTGAGGTTCCTCATCTGTAAAATGGGATGAGACTGGAGCTGGAGCAGACAGCCGCGCTCTTCCTGTGTCCCCTGGAGCTCCGTTGAAACCCAGCCAGGATGTTGTCTCACCCACAGCCAGCCTGCAGTTCCCCTGGACATCATGACCCCACAGTGGTTAGAGGACAAACACCTCCTGTCCCATGCCTCTCCTGTGGCCCGGTTCTGCTGCGTGCTCCCCACTCTCTCCCAGGGCTCCCTGGGGGGTGGAGCCCTGGCTGCCCACAGCTGTAACCTGCCTGACACCTTTTCTTTATTGGCCACGTTTCTCCCCTTCTCTCCTGTCTTCTCACTGCTGTTTCCTGGGGTCATCTCCCAAATCATCTCCTTGCCCTCAAATCCTTGTCTCAGAGCCTAACTTTCCAAAGAGCCCAAACTAAGACAAGCACTTCCTATAAATGGTCAAACTCAACAGGGGATGAGGTCAAAGTGGCGAAGTGTGGCTTATTCCTCCCAACCTGTCACATAATTAATTCTCCTAGTCATTACTGTTCATGGAGCCACGGCCTCAAATCCGGAATTTCCTGTCTACAAGGGACTTACCCATTTAGCCCAAACTATGAAATCATTAGAAGCGGCAGCTATGGAAGGGGCAATACTGGGAACAAGACACTGTTTTCCACGTCCCATTGCAGAATCTTTCCCACTATTCCAGCCTTCCCCACGGCCCCCTTTAGGACGTGCTTAGAAGACAGATGCATCAGGAGCTAATTAGGCGTTAGGGACCAACACCTGCAGCAGTCGTTTCAAACTTGTCCTGAACGCAGTATCCATTCATTTGTGTTTCTCCTAACACCGTGCCATAAGAAAAGATCGATGTGAAGAGAAAGTCTTTAAAAGCCCTGTTTTGGCTGCATAGAGGGGAGCCTGGCAGCCAGCCGGCGATGGCTGCCTTTCTGCAGGTTCCCACCTGCCGGTGCCTCTGTCTCAACCCCAGGACACTCAGGATGCTCAGTTTAAAAACCATCCTTCCGAAGGAAACATCGACTGGTTTAAAGATCTGCCTCACAATTAAGGCAGCATCCACCGGAGTAATTTTATATTGATTACCTACATAGTCATTAAGGAAATAAAAAGAGCCAAAATGAATCTACAAAGTCAACTCAAATGAGATAGATTTTCTTCCCCCAAAGACAAACACAGAGGAAAACTCTGTGACGGAGCTGGCTCTTTTCATGCCTTAATTGAGTTACTACACCAAAAAGCTGCTGAAAGGCTACTCTAGGGTTGCATTGATTGAGAGCACATTGAAATTCCACCTGATGACTCCCTAACCTCTGTGGAAGGTTACTGAAAGCGGCATTGTCATGCCTGAGCACATCCCAAGCCCTTCTTAACTCCAGGGGTGGTATGTTCGCAGACTTCTCGGAAGTATTTCAGATTGGCTAAGAATGAAAAACAATTTTGTTTGTTTCTTTGCTTCAAGACAGCGATTACGGGCCGTGGTTCACTGGTTGACTTGGCACCTTCCTTCACTTCCTTTTCCTGAATTGCTGTGGATCCATTCCCAGGAGGCAGGGACTGGGCACCAAGAGAAGCAGGGCCTGGACTAGGCATCCTGGGTTTTTTACCCTTCCAGCCATGTTTTTAGTGATCTCAACTTCCGCTCAGTAGCAAAGCTCTGGGCAAAACATCACAGCCATGTCCACTTACAGCTGAAATGTCCTTTGTTCAGGAAATAACCAGACAGGAAAAACATAAGCAGTAAAGGCAAAGGCCAATGCCAGTTGGTGGTGTGATCTACCTCCCAGACCGCTGAGCTGTGTTAAATCCCCATCACACCTTCCTCGGGTGGTTTGGCATTCTGTGTCCCCCTTGTTAGTGGGACAAAGCAGATAATGACAACTTCTCCCCTCCAGTGACCGCCCAGCAGAGCACGGCATGAACAAGTTCTCACTGGCACACCTTTCCCCTCATCAGCGGCAGTTGGGAAAGACTCTGGCTCAGTCAAAACAGCTGGGCAGGTTGAACTGTGCCCAGAGGGAGAGAGTCCGCAGGGCACCGAGATTTGGCCCCTGGTTTATGTAGAGTCTTGTTTTTTAAATAGCCAACTGACAGCAAATATATGGGAGGGAAACAGGGCAAATGGAGAGAGAAAACAAGCCATACCCACAAGAAACAAGAGTAAGGAGTGGGCTGTGCACCCTAACAAGTCCCAGAAAAGCTGGAAAATGTCCCACAGCAGCGAGTATGTCGGGAAGCCCACTGAGGGTTTTACTAATCTCTTATGGAGACTTTGGGTGGGCTGTCTTACCTCTGAGTCACCGCAGGCTCTGGGAATCCTGTAGTAAGAACAGAGATTATCTCAAGGCCATCTGGGGCTGGTGGCTCATGCCTGCAATCCTAGCACTCTGGGAGGCTGAGGCAGGTAGATTGCTTGAGCTTGGGGGTTTGAGACCAGCCTGAGCAAGAGCAAGACCCAATCTCTCTCAAAAATAGAAAAATGAACTGGGTGTTGTGGCAGGTGCAGGTGGACCCAGCTACTCAGGAGGCTGAGGCCAGAGGATCACTTGAGAGCAAGAATTTGAGGTTGCTGTGAGCTGTGATGATGCCACAGCACGTATCTACCCAGGGTGACAGAATGAGACTCTGTCTCAAAAAAAATAAATAAATAAATAAATAAATAAATAAATAAATAAATAAATAATTTTAGAAAGATTATCTCAAGGCTAAGGATAACATGATTTTATTTTGATATTTTTAAACTTCAAATTCCTATGAGGGCACATACTATTAGGTTACATTGTTTGCATATGTGAGGTGAATTCTGAGTTCCAGTTGAGTCCTTCACTCGGGAAATATGCCATCGACACCTACATTGTACCTGTTAGTTGGGAGCTTCCAAACTCTCTTTCCCTTTTCTTGAATTTAATTGTGTTTTTCTCTCATGTGTGTGGGCCTGTAGTTGTTGATCTATTAGTTTCAACATAGTATTGTGTACATGGGGTGCTTGCGTTTCCATTCTTGAGATACTTTACTTGGGAGAATGTTTTCCACGTCCATCCAGGTAAATACAAAAGAGGCAAAGTCTCCGTCGTATTCCATGGTATACACATACCACAGGTTATTGATTCATGCACGTGTTAATGGGCACTTGGGTTGTTTCCACATCTTCGTGATTGTGAATTGAGCTGCTATAAACATTGCAGTGAAAATGTCCTGATAAAATTATTATTTTTTTCTTCTGGGTAGATGCCTGGGATTGCAGGGTCAAATGGGAGGTCTACTTTTAGCTCTTTGCAAATTCTCCATACTGCTGTCCAAAAGGGCTGTACTAGTTTGGAATCCCACTAACAGGGTGTGAGTGTTCCCTTCTCCCCACACCCTTGCCAGCGTCTGCAGCTTTGGGACCTTGTGATGTGGGGCTAATCTCACTGGGGTTAGATAGTATCTCAAAATGGTTTTGATTTGCATTTCTCTGATAATTAGGGCTGATAAGCCTTTTTCCATGTATTTTTTGGCTATTTGTCTGGATAATATTATTTTAAGAAGAGACATAATTAAGAATGTTAGACAAAGTCAAACTTCTTATCTAAACACTCTTCCTTACACATAAAAATGAGTGAAAAAATGCTTCTTATTAATGTTGATGCATGTCCCTATTGAGGTTCCCCCAGAAGCTGACTCTGAAAGAAGAATTCAAATACACATAGTTTGACAGGTGACCACAAACATCACTAATATAGCCGCAGAGAGTGGGAATGAGGAAGAGAAGGCAGCCAGCTAAGACTGCACTGTCAAGCCAGTTATTCTTTTTTTTTTTTTTTTTGAGACGGAGCCTCAAGCTATCCCCCTGGGTAGAGTGCCATGGCATCACAGCTCACAGCAACCTCCAACTCCTGGGCTCAAGCGAGTCTCCTGCCTCTGCCTCCCAAGTAGCTGGGATCACAGGC
>CAUYQV010187448.1:0-35984 GCA_963574575.1 Galagoides demidoff | reverse complement strand
TGAAAGCTATAAATTAGTTTCATAGTAGGGCTGAGTACATTGGATACTTTTTCCTCCATTCTTGAGATACTTTGCTAAGAAGAACATTTTCCAGCTCCATCCATGTAAACATGAAGGAGGTAAAGTCTCCATCTTTCTTTAAGGCTCCATCTTTCTTTATAGCTGGGACTATAGGTATCTACCATAGTGCCTTACTAATTTTTCTATTTTTTTGCTGAGACAGGGTCTCATTCTTGATTAGGGTGCTCTTGAACTCCTGACCTCAAGTTATCCTCTCACCTTGGCCTCCCAAAGTGCTAAGATTACAGGTGTGAGCCACTGCGCCAGAAAATGTCTTTTTAACAAACACTGACGAATGTAGAATTTGCTGTTCAATAAAAAACTTTTATTTCCTCAAACAGCTGGTTAAGCCTATATGTGCTGAACAGATGAGTGTGTGTTGGTGAACGTCAATGAGTTGAATTCGTGAACAGATAAATGGATAAACTTAGTAGGTTGCATATTCTTTTTCCTGATTATTATTTTTATGAGACAATATTTACATTGAGTACTGCAAAGAATTAGCTGAAATAATGGGTAAAATCCCTCATTTTTGCTGGTGGTAATGAGCAGTTGTTACAGTGGTATCAGAAATTTTTTGGTGATAGGATACTGTTCATGTAAGTTGTATTACCCCACATTACAGAGCTTGTGAGAATCAGGAGATGAGAAAACATACATCATAAGCAAAAGGGCAGTTAGTACTATTCTGAAAATAAGCCACAGTCCTTGTAATCGCATCCTAAATAAAAGAAGTGGAAGGGGTTTAAGAAAATTACAGTGTTGGAGAAGAATTTTTCATGTTTTCTATCCCATATTCTTTTAGTTTGATGGAAGTTAGGATGCAAAACAGGACATACTTCTAACATTGAGCCAACAGAGAGATCCACCGTGTACTGGGTGTCTTTGGTGTAGAAAAAGAGCTTTGGACTTGACACTATCGTGGCAGGGGTTTTTTGCTTTGTTTTGTTTGGAGAGACGCTCACTTTCTTGTCCCTGGAGCAAACTCTTGGGCTCAAGAGATTGTCTTGCCTCAGCCTCACAAGTAGCTGGGACTACAGGCGCCCGCCACAACACCTGGCTATTTTTTAGAGATGGTGTCTCACTCTTGCTCAGGCTGATACTGAACTTGTGAGCTCCTGTGAGCCACTGCGCATGGCCCTATTATGGCAGCTTTTAACTGCTTGTGGAAAAGCTTGAGGAAACCGGTTAAATGTCATTATGCAATTGGAGCTTGTTGATTGGAAACTTTACTACCACCTGAGAACAGAAATCATGGTGGCAGAAATAAACTGAGGTTGGATTTTGAAGAGTAAAGGAAACGATCACATTTAACATGAACTACAATCGTGCTCTCTTCTGGGCCTCATTCCTTAGGAATGTATTTCTTGGGCTAAGTAGAGTATGGAGGTAAAGCCAGGTTGTAGACATTTACAATATTTTAACAACGGTTCTTCAGGGGTCGCTGTAAATATTTCTAGCTGTTGCGTTTGTGTGTCTTGGTACTGACTTATGGAGCCAGTTTTTGACTAGTTACCTATAGTGTCTGGTTCCACCATAAGAGAGAGTTACATAAACAACACTGCAGAAAAATGCAAACATCAGAGGCTTTCTGTCATGAACAAAACAACTAAAAACTTATTTCTTGTTATTTTGTAAATGGATTGCTGAATGTGACATAGCTATGGCATTTTTAAACATGACAAAAGATAGACTTTGATTAAGTGACTTATCAGAACATTAGCTTATGATTTTATCTGAGCTTCACAGTAGATTGTGACTCTTTCAACAAAGCCGAGAGGAAATCACTGAACTCAGAAAGCTGGATATCATTTCTGACTAATCTATTAGTCATCCTAATAATGGGAAATTATTTAGTTCCTATGTTTCATAGGAGTCCATCTTGAACAATCACATAGCCCACTCAAAGATATTTCAGGAAGACTGAGGTGGTGCTCTGAACAAATTTGTACTTAAAAAATGGGCGCAGCAAGTGTTTTGCATTATGCTGTTTTATTTTTCATTTCTCACGTGGAGGTGGAAAGGTCAGCAGAAAATGACCTTGAGATTTGTGGTTTGGATGATTAGGGCTAGAGCACTGCACTTTCGGAAGGTAAGAAATAGAGGTGTTAGAACTGATGTTTCCTCTTTTTCTTTGTAGGGAGAATAAGCGTGGTTTGATATGGAAGGGTTGAATTTACAGAGAAACATTTGAAAGTCATTCACATAGAACTGATAGTGCTGTGTTATAGGAGGGAAATACCCAGAAAGTGTAGGTAGCTGAGAAGAAGAGCTCTAGATACAAGCCTCCGTCTGTCCTTCCATATCCAGCAGTCAGAAAGGAGAAGAATCAAAGTGGCAGAGAATCACCAGGTTAATAATTACAGAAGGGAAACAAGGACAAGCATTCTCAAGAAAGGCAAAAGAGAAATGTTTTGTTCAGGAAGGAAGTAGTTAATGGTGCCAGATGCTACAGAGAGGACAAGAATTGAGAAAAGGACCCTGACACTGGTGGTTAAAATGACACTAGCAACTTTGAGAGCGACCTGAGTAGACTTGGTAGAATCCAGATTGCAAACCAGATTCCAAGAACATGACTCACTAGTAAGCTGGAAGGTAATAGCGTGAGGACTCAACAAGTTTCGACAACTCTGTAAAGAAATCCAGTAATAAGAAAGAAGAGAGGTGGGAGTCAGCTGGAGAGCTCAGCACAGGAGAGACTGCTGTCGACCAGTGCAGGCTATTGCACTCTAGAACAGTGATGGAAGTACGTTTTCCAGGAAGGCTAGGGGAGAGGGAAAGACGAATTATTAAAGTAGGGATCCTGGTTACCGCTATGTGTCAGAGAAGTTACGAAGGGGTCAAAAAAGTGAGTTAGAGAGATTGGCCTTCAAAGAAGAGACCAAAGCATTTCCTGAGATAGAAAAGTAGAGAAAAAGGGGCTTAGCCAGTGAGGTTACCATGTTAACATTACCTTCCTGTAATCCCTGTTGTCCAGATGGTTCACTGGCTTGGGTTCACTTTTGTATTGCCTTTTTTTTTTTTTGAGACAGAGTCTCACTATGTCATCCTCAGTAGAGTACTGTGGCGTCACAGCTCACAGCAACCTCAGACTCTTGGACTTAAGTGATGCTCTTGCCTCAGCCTCCCAAGCAGCTGGGACTACAGGTACCTGCCGTAATGCCCGGCTATTTTTTGTTGGAGTTGTCATTGTTGTTTAGCTGGCCCAGGCTGGTTTGAACCCGCCACCCTCAGTGTATGTGACTGGCGCTGTAACCACTGTGCTATAGGTGCCGAGCCAAGCCTTTTAAATTCTTTAGTTTAGCCTTTTTGCTAGCCTTACAGTCTTACCTGGGCAGAATTTTGTGCAGGCAGGGGATATGTTTTTATCTAGTATATATGCCTTCAATACTAACTGTTCACCTGATGTCATTATTTGAGTAATGCCCACAGTCAGTGCTATCGGGAGGATTTTGCAGCCCTGCCTATGCATCACTGCCCAAAGGTGAAGGCTAATTAGCTACCTAGGTAAACCTCAGAAGATGTTTCCAAAATAAATCCTCAATTTCAAATGAATGGGATAGGTTATTAAATATTAGGGGTTTTTTTTTTCTGGTTAAGTTGCAACATAAAATATTTCTTAGAGTTCAGAAGTGGATACTTCTGAAGCCAGATAAAAATTTCAGTCATAATTCATTGTAATAAGTAGTAACATTTGACTGAAAAAAATGATGATAAGACAAAATTCCCAAAGCACATAGTTGCTAAATGCTATGGTTTAACCACTGTTTGTATCAACCAAATAACATTAGATTATATCGTCATCTTTTGCCTGATCCATACTCTAAGGCACAAATCCCTTGATCCGAATATTGGAGTTCTATTTTTTCTGATTCTTATATAGCAAAAACAACCCAAAGAAAAAATTAACTAAGTCTTGTTTAAACCATAGTAGTATGCTGCTTTTGGTTTACTGGTTGCTGTTTGTTTTTCCTATAAGTTGTAAGTTCAAATTTTATTTAAAGTATAATTTCACAGATGGATATACCTGTTAGATCTTGAGTTTTCCACTTGTACACACATAACGTAACAATTTTAAAAGCTCATATTTGTGTATTAAACACTTGTAGGAGGGGTTTTAAGGTAGTAGGCTTGACATGGTAGACTTCTGATGCTGAATTCTGGCTTTAGGAATCACTAGTTGTGTGATCAGATTCGAGTTACTATAAACAATAGTTATCTCATCTGTAGAACAGGGTTACTTAAAATACTTCCCAGAAGTGACTTTTGAGAGATTTAAGTAAGGGGACGCATATAAAACATGTAGAGTCTAGCACATCACGAAGCCTCATTAGATGCTGGCTATTATTATTGGACATTATTTTCTTCTAGAAGCTCCCAGGAAAGCACAAGAATGTCATTTAAGTATTATATTTTCTGATTATACTTTGGAGATTCCTGCGTACTTAATACATGTCTGGCGCTGCTCCAAGCACATCCTTCCTCTCTGCTAATCCACTTCCTTTATTTTTTGCATAAATGATCAATAGTCCCATTTTTTTTTAAAAAAAAAAGTAGAGTTCCATGGAAAAGGATAGATTATAAACTGCTTACTGTTTTTATGGTTTTAGACGCAACATTATATTAATGTGAAAATAATAGTCTTTAAACTATGAAAGGGTTAAACTATGTGAGGGTTACAGGCTAGCCACTCAATTTCATTCCTCCTGAAAATACTGGTTTTTATTCTCTTCAAGATAGGTAGAGAAGGACAAATAGAAGATTGGGACAATACATTTAGTACAAGCAAAAGATGGCCAATGGCAGCTTTTGTGTTTTCATCTTTTTATTATTTATATTCCTAATAACTTACGATACTTTACTAAGAAGAATGTGGTTCTGCTCCATCCAGTTTAATACAAAAGATGTAAAGTCTCCATCTCCCACTTAGAGCACTGATTTATCATAACTGCTGTGCATTTGCACGGACATTATTTTCTTCTAGAAGCTCCCAGGAAAGCACAAGAATGTCATTTAAGTACGTTGGAATTGTAAATTGAAGCAATATTGCCGCAGCCCCCTTCCCTAGGGCTACCATGAACCATTCTTTACTGCAGACTCCTCTCATCAGCCTCCTTGGAGTTCTTTAAAAAAAAACATCTTCCTGGGCAGCGCCTGTAGCTCAAAGGAGTAAGGTGCTGGCCCCATATGCCAGAGGTGGAGGGTTCAAACCCAGCCCCTGCCAAAAACTGCAAAATAAATAAATAAATAAACTAAAATAAAATAAATTTTCTATCCAATATTGCTGCGTTTAAAACATTTCATCTTCTCATGAAACCCTTCCCATCCTAGTTTTCTTAGTGAACAATTACTCATTCTTTTAGAATCAATACCAGACACAGATCCTGTGGGGCCTCCCTTGCCTCTTCCCTTCCCTAGAAAGGGAAACAGAAATATCCTGTAGTACCGCACTGGTTCCTGCTGTAATCATTTACTGACCCAAGTCCTCTGGGATACAGTAGGAACTGTGACCCTTCGCTCTGTGCTGTGGTGGTGAACACCCCTGTGTCCTTGCTCTGTGCTGTTTGAGTGAGTGCATGCAGAAATGGCTGTTTGATTGTGGACATTAACTCAGGCTTTATCCTTATTGGTTAGGTATAGACATACACTTCTGGAATTATGTCCTATGTCATTAAATAAACTTATTTACTTTATGATGAATAGTTTACAAAAATGTTGAAATAATGCTTTCAGTAAACACTCTTTAAGGCACAAATTCAAACTGTATTTGTGGTATAGTGTCATTTTTTTCATAGAGTAAGTGATGGTAAATTTACGGAAAACACCCAAAGTTTAGTGGCTTATTCCAGCAAAGGTTAATTCTAGAATTACATGGCACTAGAGGCTGAAATGTAGCCTTTTAGCGTTGCCAGGCAGAGGAAGCAGGGCAAAGAAATCGATACAGCCAACTATGTGATTTATTTATTTTTTTTGTGTTCTCATTTTTTTTCTTTTTTGATACATAAGGGGATGAGTCAAGGTGTGAGGGAGATGCCACGGGGTGAGTTCAAGTGTAAAACATTGATTCTATACCTTTGAGTCCTTGCTGTATCTCAGACATTAACTCCTGAAGAAGAATTTATCTCAATAGATCCTAATCTTTTTTGACTTATCACCCATTTTGAGAATCTGATGTTATAAAATATAGAGCACATCAGTATGCAACTTTGAAATTTGGCATGCAAATTCAGAGGTTCAGCAGTTCTCTGAAGCCTGCTTATGTAGCCCTCCTAGAGTTAAGAGCACCTGGCCTGTGCTTACGTATATGGAGGAGTATTGGAAATATGACAGAAATCGGTGTGAGCATAAATTTTACCTGCCATAGGGTGAGCACTAGACACAAATTAGACTTTTCTATTCCCAGTGATTTCACTCTAATTTTATATTTATTACCATATCTTTAAAACTCTGTTCTTAAGCGTTTGTTTTATACAGAATAGAACAGAGCATGTGTTGCTGTGTAAGAAAATTTAACACCAGCTAGAATATTTAATCATGGTCTCAGAATTACTTCTTTTCAGGATTCAGTACTTATTATTTATTTATTTACTTTTTTTTTTTTAGGTACTCTGTTTTTAGATACTCTGTAGAGTGCTGTTATGTCATAGCTCACAGCAACCTAACTCTTGGGTTTAAGCGATCCTCCTGCCTCAGCCTCCTGAGTAGCTGGGAGTACAGGTACCCACCACCAGGCATTTGTTATTCATGTCTGTTTTATAGATGAGGAGATGAAATTCATGGTGCTCAAATGATTCTCCCCAGTCTTTGCTTCTGCAGAAATGTTTACCTCTTATTTTTCTCAGTGGATTGTTAATTATTTTATCAAAAGTCTGATCTCCTCATAAAACTTGGCCATTACTGAAAGACAGAATTTCTGTTATCCATCATATCTAGAGCTTGGGCACTTTTTTGCATGCTTAGTATGTGTTTATTGAGTGAAGGAATGAACAAACAATAAAATTAAAGTGTAAAAAAATAAGTGACACCCAATCTTGTCCCGAGTGCCTGGGGAGCAAAATAGTGTCATGATTTGGTGCTGGGGCTGCAGAGCCAGACTGCCTTGGTTTACTTAGCAGCTCGATCTCAAACTGCCTCAGTGAACTTGGCCATAACATTATCTGTCCTGCAGGGTTATTATGTGGGTTGAGGTAGTATTTACAAATGTCAAGAGCAATGCCTGAGTCCAGTTTAATTTTGCTTTAGAAATTCAAGTCCCATGTAATTAGGATATAAATATTTAAAAATTTAGATAAATAAAAATTGGAAGTGAATATAACTTGACTGAATAAAGTGAAACAAACTCTATTAAACTTTGGTTTAATACTATGTATTTGGTAATCCTGGATATTGACATTAAATTTGCATTTTAGTTGTAGCAAAATATTTTAAGTGCACCTTATTTAGGTTTAAAAACACTTTAAGTTTTTAAAGGTTATAGAATCCTCCATTCCTTCCTCATTTTTTCATTGTCAGGTGAGCATTCAATTTAAAATTAATTCAAAAATGCAAATTTTAATTAGTATGCATCAGATGTGTTGCTGTTAGTCTAAAACATTATTAGATATAGTCCAAAATTAGATTAATATATACTTAATACAAATTTTCACTTCTTGTGCTATTAAACAGTAAACATTTTCAAACTAATTAATTATGAAAATTATCCACTTAAGTGTCAGTTTTTTCCAAGAATTATTTATTCTGCTTCCAGCAATTTCAATATTCTAATAGATGCAGAGAAAGTGACAGAGTGGAGAAGGGACACAGATGTCATGTGCTTTTGTCATTTGTTGACAAGTTAGTCCTGGTGGAGCTTGTGCCGTTAGTGCAGTGGTTCTCAACCTGTGAGTCGTGACCTACAGGAACTGTATGAAAGGGCTGTGGCATTAGGAAGGTTGAGAACCATTGCTTTTGTGCAGTATTGATTGTGTTAAGGGAATCAGCACGCAGCGATAACAGGAATGTCGGTGTGGCTCTGTAACCCACCAGAGCACAGAGAGAAGAGCATGCTTAAAAAAAAAGATATACAAAATTGCTTCTGGCCTGGCCTCAGTTTGATGCTTTGTTTTGCATGGGAAGAAGCACTAATTCCAGACTGGTGTGAAGTTGACAGCTTTTTGCTTTCATTGGAATGGTGTGTTTAGCCATCTAGCCCAGCAGAACCGCGGGAGTTGATGGTCATCATGAGGCAACCCTTAGTTTTTCATGGTTTTGTGAAATGATTTTCTGATTCATTAAAATGTATGCTAACAAAGAATGGTTTCACTGACATATGTTTTATGCTCAGATGCCATTTTTATAGTCTCAATGTAAAATAAACAGCACAGCACACTTTGCAGGTAAGAGACAGCCCAAACAACAGCTTCCTCTCTTCTTTTCTGAGGTTTGTTAGATTTAATGACCTTCACAGTTTTTGTGTGCCAAAAGCTCTAAACTGTTTTGAATTCAGACAATGGACCCTTTATAAAATATCTTAACCAGTGTTTGCAGAGGTGAGGATGCTTCTTAGTAATCCTTGTTTACATTCTTAAAAAAAAAATATACACACACACACACACACACACCCTAAATCTCCCTCCTCACCCTACCTCCTTTATTTGTAATTCTTAAGACCAAGAGATTCAGCTGTTCATACTATCTTGTTTAGAAGTGGAGCCTCTGGCAGAGCTTATGTCTGAAAGTGTATGCTCCCTGGCAACTTGAAATTAATTATATGGAATAAAATAGTTTTCACTATCAGAACTTCATTATAGAAATGATTTTTATTTAAAATGATTAAAATGGTTTTGCTTTATTTGAATGATTTGTGTTGTGTGAATGTGTGCGCTGTATGTGTGAGTGTGTGTGTGCTCTTACAGGCGTGTGTTAATGCAAAGCTGTGTATTTTTCTCTGTGGCATCATCAGAGGTAGTGGCGCTTTTGGTAGGGAGGCAGTCTGGGAATGAGCAGACCTGGTGCTAAACTCCAAATTTACTAATTGCCATTGATGAGAGCTTTGGACTTCTTTACTATCTAAACAGCGGGCTGTCCTGAACTACAAAGCGTGCCTCGCCCATCTCTCTAGACAGCCGGCAGAGCATGATTACAGAGAGCCCACTACGGTACTTTGCCCATAGAAAACTTGAGGGTTGTGGCTGTGGTTAGTGATATTACCGACGATTCTTCCTAGGGACACATGGAAGGAGGCTGGATTCAGTTTTCAGGTGCCCATGATTGTGGTCAAGACATTTCTACTCCCTAATTATATGGTCTTTTCACCAGACAGACATAGTACATCTCAGAGCCAGATTTCTTGCCTTTAAACTATGGTAGTCACACCTGCCTGTGTTATTTCAAATGACTGTTGTGAGGTATATGGAGAATAACAAAGTGTTACAGAAACATTTGCAGTGGGGCCGGTTTCCTCATCCTTCCCTGGTACGAGGCTCCCATTCCTGAAGGAGCAAGAACGTCAGTGAGCGAGTGAAGGAAGGAATGGTTACACGATACTTTATTGTTTCTGTAAAGTGATAATTGGGTGTCTGAGGGTAGCTGTGTGTATTGGGGGGATAGAGTGGAGCAGAAGAAAGGGTCTGTAGACAGTGGTGTCAGAGACATTGAATCTCAGGTGGGGGGGGGTCTTTTCATTGTCCCACTTATGTTTGCTTCTGTAAGTTACTGCTTTCATAGGACACTTGCTACAGACTGACAGATGAGACGGGAAGTTACTGATGAGGGAAATGTGCACTTGAGTGAGATGACATAAAACCATCCAGCAGAGAGCTGCTGCAGCGTGAGAGGCAGGTGAGGTGGCTCATGGCGCTTAGCAGTATGTGGACTGCTATAAAGGCAGAGAACTCACTGAAATGAGGGATGTGGGGACGGGAGGGGTCCATGGGGCAGAAAGCATGTGAGAAATTCAACGCAAAGGCAGTGGGGTGTGTGTTTAAATTAGGTAATCAGTGTGCTTATAGGTTGTACACATATTTAAGGAAAAAAAGGATTCTTTAGTTGCAGAATACTAAATTTCTTCCTTCTCTAATCAAGAGCCCTGGCTTAAGCATTATAGAATGCTAAATTTTATATACTGCATCAGTGAGGATAGCTTTTGCCATCCCATGAAGAGTCAAATGTATATAAAGGAATAATTATTAAACGTAAAAGATAAATTGTGACATAAGAAGATTTGAAGTCATATAAAAGTTCATTTGCTGCTTATAAATTGTCATTATCTTAGATTACTGATACATTTAATTAAATATACTTTCCATTTATTCATATTTTAACAGAAACGTATTCATCAGGATAGTGATAGTAATGTTAAATCAGTGGCTTCTTAATTATTTAACCCTGATTCATGAAACAAAATGAAAAAAAAAAAAGACAGGATAAATGATTAAAGAGGAAACAAGTAGAGTAAAAAAATTGCCTTTGGGTATTTAAATGCCTCATTAAAATAAAGGACAGAAAAGTGGACAAAATTATATATTTCTATTCTTTTAGATATCTAAGTTCAATTAGATTTCTTGTTGATAGTTCTGTTTTCTTTGCTTTTAAGGAGAATGAATTTAGATATCCAAGTACTAGGATTGCTTTTCATTTTTCCTTTTATTCATAAAGATAAAACATATTTTGCTTCTTTCCTACAGGCACTGAATTGCTTTAAAAAGCACTAATTGATCTATCTTCACCAGCAAAAAGAGCTGGGTGATCCTCATCAGTTAATCTTGTCTGAATTACAAAGTATATCATCTAGTTTTTAAAGTAATCATATACACATTATGGAAAGATACCAGTTGCTTAAAAAGTTTATTAACAAATATATTTGGTTAATTTCCCTTGAAGGAAAAATAATTTGACTCATTCAAAAACTAGACTTACTATTTATGAGCAATGACTAATTATTTCCCTGGAGAGTACATCCCCAGAAAAACACATTTTAAGCTTGTACACCTGTTCTATCATTTGATTTCAACTACATCTATAAGCAAGGAATGGTTTTTGCTTGCTTCTTTGCTGACATCTGCAGGAACTATGTATATTTTGACCTAGTCATTTGGACAGGATGAATTACATTAAAGGTTCAAATCATTTAATTTAAAAGAGGAATCCAAAGTAATGTGCTTAACCAGAAGATTGCTGAACTAAATTTCAAAAAAAAAATAATACATTGTCTCCATTTCTCACATAATTTTTGTATAAATTATTATTCAAGTAAAAAAAATCAGTTATGATGTTTCATGAGACGTTTAGCTTGCTGATTTCTGTGGTGCAGATACTACCACTGATTCCAAGCCACCAAGGTGAGGTCACTTATTGTGGAATTCAGAAGGGATGCTCACGGTCAGCTATTACCAGCCAGTGTGAGCTGGGTTGGGCACACCCCTGGAAAGGCTGGGATTTCATAGTGCCAAGATTTTCATTCTGGGACCTGAGAGAGGAGCCTAATGAAAGATAAAGGATGATTCTAGAGATTCTAGTGGTGTTTGTGAGTGTGACTGCTGCATGTGAGCCTAGGAGCGGCTCACCTTCTGTTCAAATGGAAAATTCCTCAGTGACTCACAGTGATTTTTAGAAGCTAGATGAGAGTTCAGACGTTAAGGAAACCATCCCTGTTTCAGCAGGCCTGCCTTGGCCTCACCTGCATTCTGACAAGCCTCACAGTATGAAACGCGAAACAGAAAGATCCACAGAACGTTTTCCTAAGAGAGATGGAGAAAATTATAATCTTGTCTCTGGAAAACACTGGCCTTTTCCTTCTGTGTACAGCTTCTCCTGGACACCTGCTTGTCAGGACTTCAGTGTACTCTCCGGGCTCTGTCACGGCAACCAAGTACCTTGGCCAGGCCCCTGATGATTTCCAAATGTTTAGTTGCCCTTAGTTTATGATATCCTAACCCTGTCACTTTTTTAGTCTCTCCACCCTAATGTGTCTTAAAGAGGTCTTTGGTCTATAACTATAATCTCAGATTAACAGTCCTGCTGTTCTCCCCTCCCCCAATGTATCCTTCACATATTTGAAGCAAAGACTGCTCCCTGTCACAGAAATCATAACAAAAGGCTGATACCATATCCCAAACATTGGTGGTTAAGATTAGTGATAGCTGAAGATCATATATTCATTCCATAATTATCTTGGTAAAATTAGTAAAAATTTTAATTTTTTTTTTTCCAGTTTTTGGCCGGAGCTGGCATATGGGGCCAGCTGACCTCTGGCATATGGGGCCAGCACCCCTACTCCTTTGGGCCACAAGTGCCGCCCCAAAATTTTAACTTTTTTAATTGATAGAATCCAATATGAAAAAACATTCCTCCCTACCTCTGCCTTTTAAGTTGTTCACCCATCCTGGAAGCCCCTTTTCTTCCTCCTGTCTCTATTTCTACCTGTCCTTACAGACCCATCTCAGGGATCATTCTTCCTGTGAAGTCCTCCCTAATTAGCCTCCTTTGCTCCCCAGGCCCAGTTAGGGCACCTTCCCTGTGCTTCTCCGTGGGCACCCAAAGCATTGTGCTGATCCTTCATTAAGTACTTCCCCACGTATTGTATCTGCTGTCACTTTCTCTCCAAATTTTATTTTGAAAAATTATAAACCCAACAAGAATTACAATGCTAGTTTAGTAAGTACTAACATACCATTCAAGGAGACTTGCAGTTTTTAACATTTGCCACCTCTCTCTCTCTCTAGCTCTTGTGCTCTCCACCCCCACTAGACAGATACATTTTATTCCCCCGAATATATAAAGGAAATAGGTTTACATACCTACTTCTTTTGTTAGTTAACTTTATCCAAATTTTGCTGTCTGTAGATTAATTATTCATTTGGAGGGATTTCTTGTTTTATCCATTCATTAAATGTTTACTAAACAACTATTTTGTAATAGACCCTGAAGCTGAGCCTTGACGATTTCAGTGTGTAGACAGACTGACTATGGGTATTTTATATGTACATGGTACAATATTATGACTAGATTATAAAAGGAATAAAAGGTTACCATGGTAGGTGGAGAAAGGAACCCACACACCCAGCTCTGTGAAAGTATCCTCATTCATTCATTCATTCAGCCACCAGCATTAATTGTCTACTCTGTTAGGCATTACCAGAAACTCTGGGCATATACACTCGAGGCTTCTTACCTTTAAGAAATCCAATCTCACATAAGAGACTGAGAAGGTTATCCAAACAGTGGAGTATGATCGCTGATGGAGAGTCCCAGGGTACTTACAGGAACAGCGTAGAGGGAAGGAGAGGAATCTTCGGCGATGCAAGGAAGTAAAGTAGGCAGATAAAGAGAGACAGCATTCATCATTTGGTATGAGACTGAGGCATCATTGTATTCCAAGTCAAAGAATCACTAAAACATACATGACATGCTACGAATTTATAGAGTTAAAAGCTAAGGGGTAGTTAGGAGAAAAAGGAAAACACAGGGCGGGAGGCTCAGGCCCAGGGTATGAGGGACTTTGTGAGTTCAGCTGAGAAGTTTAGAAGGAAAACCTCTGAACGATTTTGAAAGGATGATGATAGATACCAGATTTCTGTTTTAATAGGCTTACCTTGAAAAAGGATTGTGTAAAAGATTAATCGTGATATTTTTAATTTGGAGAGATTAAATCTTCCTTTGATATTAACTAACTCAAATACTAAAAGTCATTGAAAGGCAAATATAGGGAATTATTGTGCATTTAATGAATTAACCAAATTATGAATGCCGCCAGCAATTTCTCTTACCGCAGAATTTTATTTTCTTTCTGATACTTTCTCCTAAGGAAAGTGATAGCTAAACATTTTTTAAAAAATGTATTACTGTCATCAAGGAGTTAGTAGTCTCTGCAGCTAACATTGATGAAAGACGAGAGAGAGAGAGGAGTTGTGTAGTTAGGACACCTGGCTTTGTAGAGTACTGGATGTCACTTAAAACATTTTATTTCTTGCTGCACAATTCTTTCTGTTGAGTAAATGACTAGGAATTAATCAGTGAAAACACGAGTGTAATTCTGGAGATTCTATAATTGATGTAATGTTTTTGTTTACTGGATCAATTAAGCCTGATTGACTTGCAGATTGCACCAGCTCTGACAGAGAACCTGGTTCTCACAGTGCTTGGGCTCTCTCTGCTCACTGCAGTGCAGATCCTCTGGCGGATCAGCGGGCTGCAGGGCTCTTGTAAGAGACGGCACTCGTAGGGGTCATCTGGGTAGCGTCTAAAACATATGATACAGACTCAAAAAGTTAGATCGCTGTATGAGTTTAACATATTATATTTGCTTTACACTCATGCAGCCGTACAGCTCACACTCCAACAGTAATGCTCCAAAACAGCCTCTATCACTTTGCTTTTCTAAAGGACATATGTAATTAGATTTGCATGTGATGCAGGATTTCTTAGCCTCAGCACTACTGGCAGTTTGGACCTAGTAAATATGTATTGTAGGATTGTGCATTATAGGATGCTTAGTGGCATTCCTGGCCTCTGTCCACTGCATGCCAGGAGCAATTCTCTCCCAGTCCCCATTTCCTTAAAATGTTTAGAAGGAACATTTTAATCCTTCTAAAATGTTACCATGTTTGTTGGTAGGCAGAATTGCCCTTGCTTTAGAACGATAGTTGTGGATGTGTACCACTTAAAGTATAGCAAAGAAAAAAAAAAAAAGTAGTTCATTATGTTAAGTGAAATTAAGCCAAGCCCAGAAAGACAAGTCTCACACGTTCTCACTCATACATGTATATGGGAACTAAATACTAAAAGGATTGATCTCTTGGAGACAGAGAAGAGAATGATAGTTAGAAGGCTGGGGTGGATAGAGGGGAAGGGGGCATAAAGTGGAGATTTCAATGGGCACAAAAATGTAATTAGATAGAATGAACAATGTTTGATAGCATAACGAAATGACTGTAATCAATGGTAAGTTAGCATATACTTAAAATAAGTAAGAGTGGAATTGGAATTTCCTAACACAAAGAATGATAAAGGCTCCAGGTGAGGAATGCCCTAGTTACCCTGATTTAACTAATACACGTTGTATGCTTACATCAGAACCGCACATGTATCCTATAAAGATATGCAACCATAATACACACATCATAAAAGTAGTTTGGTTAACCTTCCCATAAACTAATTGCATTTATTCATTTCTAAATCCTTACCTATATTTTTATTTTATTTCTGTCAGTAGAGATACATTTTGTATAAAACAGCCTCCTGAAGCAGGTAATTACAGTTGCATTTTAGACTTGAGAAAACTAAGAATTCTGCTAAGTGCTTAGTGTTAGGTTAATATTTCCTAGAATGAACAAATTAGAAATATATGTAGAATTATATAAATTAATATATGTGTGAAGTTTCTCTATGTATAAAATTAAGATAAAGAAGCCAGAACATTGAATCACAGAAATGAGTATCAAAGTAGAGTTCCATAAAAAATTTTCATTTTTAAATATAGAATAGCAGATACAGGATTAAATCTATAAGAACATGGTCAAAAGGCATCCTTTTCAGACATGGTTTACAATATTGAAATCATATGTTTGTTTTATGATGTTATTTTTTATCTATACATTTAATATTCTTATTTTTTTTCACTTTTCAGATATTAGGACTAGAACGTGAAATTAGCATGGAGGGATCTACATTGAACCTGTTATGAGGCTTTATATATAACTTGTATACTCAAACCTAACTTTGTTGTAAAATGTTGTTAACTTAATAATAAATTTATTGATTGAACCACAGGACCTCAGGGTGAAGGGTGTTGTGGTAAGGATTTAGCAGGGACCACTGTGATCATTAAGTGAAGAGAGGTATATGAATCCTTCTACCTTATAGAAGACCACTACGTTTCTCAGAAGAGCATAAGGTGGTAGAGAATTGAATGAACCGAATGAAACTAATTTCTGTCTTAGCTCCATGTTAAACTCTTTCTAGCCTTTTTTTTTTTTTTTTTTGGATAAGCACTTACCAAATGCTGACTGTGTGTGCCAGGCACTGTGGTGCTAAGTTAGAGGCCTTCACTTACATGGTTTCATTCATTCTATAAAACAGCCTCCGGAAGCAGGTACTTAGAGTTCCATTTTAGAGATGAAAAAGCTAAGGATTAAATGCATAACTATGGGCCATACCATCAGTTCATATTGGAGGCAGAGATGGCCCCTCAGTGCTGTAGTCATTTCCTTATTTGATACATTAAACAAGCAGCTTAAGTGTACCAGCTAGTTTTTCTGATGAAAAAGTTATTGATTCCTGTTCACTTACAGATATCAGTGTTTATCAGATTTCTTTCACATTCCACTCTTTTTCATACTTTCTGACCCAAATTAAGAATGAGATTGATCATTTATACAGCTGATGGCCCCAGGGATTATAACCTATGTTGCATAGTAGCTATATTCCACTAAAACCATTTCCATAAAAAAAATTATTTAGGCCCCTTTTCACGATTCCTGGAATAGAGTTCCTTCTTTCTCTAATTTGATCACTTAAGCTGTGAAATGGAGATTGTGGTATTAATAGTATTAATAACAGCCTCTATCTTTTTTGGAGCTCAAGTGTTAGCATCATTGCTTAGCAGTGCCTACATTTTTTATGTTTAAAATTCCTTAGGACAAGAGACATCTGTACACAATGTAGCTATAGTTTGACTTACAATAACTTTGTATTTTTGTTATCTCAACAAGAGATCAGTTGCAAGGGGACAAAGCACCCTTTGTAATTGTTGGTAAAACACTGCAGATTTACAGTTTCTAGCATATGTATGGCATGGTTATCGTGCAAAATCAATTCACAGCATTCCTGCCATCTCCCTAAAAACCCACCTCAATTAGAAGGTGTGTGGAAGTTGAAACTGATCTGCCACCCCAGATGATATATGAAAGTCCTCTGAGTTGTATTTTTATGTTCCAAATGGACTCATTAGTGGACAGACTGGATTTGGAAGCAAAAATCTAGATGTCTTTAAAGCATTTCATTTGGAATATATTTATAACTTTAGACTATTTTCTAAACCCTGCTAACATGATTTAGCATCTCATAAAATATTTTAAATTAGTAACATTAAGTTTTGACAGAAGCCTGAGGTGGGGGGGGAAACATTGGTCAGAAGATATAATAAAAGATTGCAAAAGAATAGAGAGCAAATTTGTTATTAAAATGGTGAAAAGGAATCTTATTTGTCACTTTGTGACTTTTGTGCCTTTACTTACCATAACTACTTTTGGCGTTTTAAGCAGAGACCCGGGGCTGTCCATGTTGAGACTTTGGTTAGATGTGCTAGGACCTCCATGGAAATAGACTGCTTTTTGTGAATGCTGACCTGTCTTCTATCATACAGAGTTTAGTCTTTTCCAGTTTACTTTTCTGTTGGGGAAGTCTTCCTATAATTTCAGTTACTTTATACCACCAAACTTAGAATAGCTGCAGGTGGCATATTTAGAAGGCATTTAACTATATACTAGAGGCTCAAAATAGATACAGGTCACGTCTTTATTGAACTTAACACCTGAAATGTGTATAATGGGGTAAATTTCTTAGTAATCCAAAGACTGTATTATTAGCTCATGCCTTTAAAAGTAAAATGGGTATGTGGCCTAAACAATTTTCTGGTCATTCTTAAAGTTTATAATTCCTCTTACCACTTGAGTAACTAAGAGAAAAATTATTACATTAGCTGTTCTCCTCGGGTTTTAGCAAAGGGGCAAATGGTCGGATTTTGCTACTCTCACAAGACTTCACGGCTCATTGATTAAATTGTCATTATTTCTTATCTGTTTAAAGTCTTAAATCTTCATTTTCAAATTTTGAAACCTCAAATTGGGTGACGGTAATTGAGCTGTTAAGCTTGGTTTTATTTTCGCTAACTAATATATGGAGGTTGTTAAAGGACATACCAGAAGTTAAGTTGGAGTTAAGCACTTAATTTTCCTTTTCAAAAACTATGACTTCTGAAAATGAAGTTGCAAAGCGCTTGTGAACAACTGATAGTCCTGCATTTGGCCTAAATGGAACGGCATTATTATAATCATCAATCACTTCGGTTCTGAAAGGCTGAAGGTTTATGAAATATCTTTTCCAGATGTTCCAAGATAGTTGAAGAGACCGTTTTTCCCCTGAAATATTCTATTAGCATTAAAAGGAAAGATTATTTCTATTATTTACGTATACATGTGTAGAGAGAGAAAGACGTTTAAATTTTTGGACTCAGAGATATAAAGGAACCTTTCAAAAGCATGAACAATGCAGCCTTTGTCCGGACAAACATAAAAGAGGGCTAAATTTGCTGCACTCTCGGAGGAAGGCGAGAACGATATTCACTCAGCTTTCATTTCTTCATCTACAAAATGAGGCGGTTGGCTCACACTATTTCTAAATTCCATTTCAACTCTTAAGATTCCACAGCTTTATTAACTGCAAAAATTAAAATGAGAAAAGGTAGTGTCATTGAATACAGTATAGTAAAATGTTGTTAACTTGGTTGGTAACTCTAGCCAGAGGGTTGTTGCTATTTGGATATTGAATAACAGCTTTCTAACTTTAATTGCCATCAGAAGTTAAAGACCAGTATTGCTCTGATTTCAAGATACAATTTTTAGAGAGAGTACACATCTTTCATCACATGTGATTTTTACCAGTTGATTTTTATAGCACTTAATTTTTCCATTTCAGTCCATTTTTCTTCTTATTTTGCAATTATGAGTCATCTTGCTGACCTCTGCAGAGTATAATGCAGTATCTCTTCAGCATCTAATAAGCTAGCAGATAGATTTCCATTTGAATTTAGAGGCTTTGGAAAATTTAACTGAATTAGGCTATAATGCTTCACTTACTTTTAAGTGGTCCATGTTGAAAGATTAATGACGGAATCTTTCAGTTTATTGTTCTATTTTGGAAACGTAGCAGTCTGATGCTTTGGGAGGTTAGATTATAACAGATGCAAAAGGCAATTTAAATATGTAGGCATAATGAAGAAACAGATATCACAGCCAATTAGGAAGGTGAGCACGCTTTTGAATGTCAGAATCATCTTTTGTTTTACTGTTAGTTATGAAAATGAGGCATCAAATTAATTGCTTACTAATATCAGTTATTTTGGATGGTGACCAAAGACAGATTTTTCTCTAGATACTGTCTCATTTATTCGCCATCAAATAACAGTGCAGGGATAGTTTGCAGAATATTTGACATTGATTGTTTGATGTAGGAAACAGAATAAAATGATAAAGTGCTCACACTTCTATAATTGAGAATGAATTATATATTTACATAAAATCTAAAGGGCAAATTTGTGAGACATTGTTTATATTTGACTTAAGTGATTTGGTTGATTAGGAGAAATAATAATTTAATGTAAAACTTCATGTTTATATATTTCTAAATTAGTTTTTGTAAATTTTAAATGAAGATTATCAAACATGTATGTAAATAGAGACAATAGTGTAAAATGCCATAATCCAATGTCAACAATTTTCAGTATTTGTTAATGTTTTTGCTTCTTTCCTCCCACTTTTTTGGTGGAGGTGGTGGGGGATAGGCTAGAGAATTTTGTTTTTTTTTGCAGTTTGTGGCCAGGGCTGGGTTTGAACCCGCCACCTCCAGCGTATGGGGCTGGCACCCTACTCCTTTGAGCCACAGGAGCTGTCCTAGGCCAGAGGATTTTCATTTGTGTAAATGCTTTAACATGCAGCTTTCACAACATGATAAAGACTTTATTTAAAGTGAGGCTCTACCTTGTCTTTTCTTCTTCAGAAACATCCAGGCTTAAAGGTAACTACAAATTAGAACAGAGAAATAGCCTAACTATAGAAACAGCACTTCTAAATCTATTATGTACAGTGCTTATTATTTATAAGTTATCTAATGTTTAGAAGTTCAGTGGATCATGTGATTGGGGGGGAGGGTGGAGTTGGATGGCAGAAAGCCATTTTCATCTTTTGGAGTCGACACCTGCAGTGGCCTGATGAAAACAAAATACTCCGAGGCGTCTTCAACTAGAAAAGCACTTTCTGTCCTGTCAGTCTGCAGTGTCCCCCGCAGCACTGCGGGTAGCCGTCCCCCAGCCCTATTACAAATCATTAAGTAATCACAGGACAGTAGCCTAAACTCATACAGCTGATAAATACACCCTGCATTTCCCTTATATGTCATGATCATTCAGACCAGCGTCAACTTAGAATAAAAGAGAGATGACTAAAATTGGGCAGGATGTGATCTTAAAGGAAAGGGAAGTGACGTCTTACTCCTTGAGTAATCTGGATAAAATTTACCAAACAAGTAAAAGTGTTCAGTGTGGATCTGAACATACACAAACAATTGGGGAAAAAAGGAAGGCTTCAGGGAGGTTTGAACTATTAACAAGGCAGATATAAATTGCCGGACACACCATCTCCTGCCCCAGCCCAAGGATCCTTTGTGTTCCCAAAGGTCAAAGGGAACTTTTGAAATGAGAATAATTATTTTTCCCATGAACAAGGAAGAGTTGATTTCATTTCATTATTTCTTAGACTTCAAATTTTATTATATTTTATTTATATGGCATAGAAGATATTTTCTAAGACGTGTATGTTATAAGGAGTTGAGGTTATTAAGCTCCTTTTGAGAATAATTGTATTCTGCAGTGAATAAAAATGAATTTGCCCAAAGGAAATTTTCTCTTAAGTAAGGCGTTGATACCAAAAAGCTCCTTTTGACAACTTGTTTATAGTTACTTTCAGAAAGTATAGAAAATTGAATATTAATTCCATTAAGCACTGCAATCTGGAAATTATCAGTTACTCAAGATAAATATTACTGATTACTGTTGAATTATGCATACAAATATTTACAGCATCCTGTATAATGAATTCCTAAAAATAAATAATTTTTATTAGGGATCTGATACTCTAATTTTCATATATTTTTCCATCCTGAAAGGATTATCTTCCAAGTGATCAATACAAGGTAATGTTAGTCACATTTATTTCCTTTAGGCTTCAGAAAATCTAAGTTCAGATAGTAATCCTTTCTTTTCTACATGAATTTCTATGTATTTTTAAAATTATATTTCTGCTCCAAACTCACACTATCAGGCTGGTATTTCCCATGGTATTATTCTAGCTGTAGGTTGCATCGATATATTCATTAATTAACAATCTGAAGCATACTATGAAACATTTTATTTTCATATGAAAAATATGAAATATGAAATTTTTCATATGAAAATAAAAAAAGTTAAGTTTCAGAAATGATCTGGGGGATAATAATAGTGCTTACTGAATAGAATTGTAAGATCTTAAATGAGCTAGTGTATATGAAGTACTTGGAACAGTACCTAACATACAGTAGATGGAAATGAATGTTAGTCATCACTGTGTTCAAAGGCAAATTACTGAGGGATTTGAAACATATATTGTGACACACATCAGTATATTTGGAGGCGACATTCATGTTTCAGAATCTTTGGCATTAACTTGTTTAAAACCGTTTAACATTCCGTGAATTAACTAATTTCTGTAGTGCCCCAAATTTCTTCTACGATCAGATCTAACACCTTAGTTTCTCTATTATTTGGTAACGTATTCAAATGACAATGATAGATATGTGGACAAAGTCCAGTAAGTCCTCACTTACTGGTTCTTGGAAACTACGCCTTAAAGTGAAACATGTGTAACAAAACCAGTTTTTTTCCTCAGCAACATTATAATGAAATGACTTTCAAGGAAATCAAATTATTCAAGTACGTGCTGTAAATAGTTTCATTTAAAAATCACAGCTTCCAATGACCTAGAGTGAGGATTTAACTATATTATGAATATTTTGTTTATGTTTTAGCTATCC
Source organism: Galagoides demidoff (assembly GCA_963574575.1). Lineage (NCBI taxonomy): Eukaryota > Metazoa > Chordata > Mammalia > Primates > Galagidae > Galagoides > Galagoides demidoff. The sequence goes on along the minus strand of CAUYQV010187448.1, from coordinate 14,105 downwards.
GTGTGATATTTTGTTTTATGATGACTAAATTTACATTTTACTGCCATGAAATACTTGCAACGTAATGCAAACTTTTTTTTTTTTTTGAGATAAGGTCTTTGTTGCCTAGTCTAGAGTGCAGTGGCATTATCAGGGCTCACTGCAACCACAAACTGCTGGGCTGAAGGGATCCTCCCACCTCAGCCTTCCATGTAACTGGGACTTCAGGTTCCCACAACCATCTTTGGCTAATCTCTTAACTTTTGCAGTGAGGAAGTTTCACTGCTTTGCTGGCTGGTGTTCAATTCCTGGCCTCAGAGAATCCTCCTGCTTCAGCCTCCTAAAGTGCTAGGATTACAGGTGTGAATGACTGCATTTGCCCCAAACGTGTTCTTTTTGCTAATTCTCTGAATTAATTTAGATGTTTCATAGTGTTGTTCTACGTGATATTTATGTAATATCCAGACAGCTTTTTGCAAAAATATTTTTAAATGTGCTGTATCATTGCTGTTCTTTTTCTATGAAGTGTTTGCTCTTGGAAATCTTCCAAGGCATTTTACAATTCCAGTAGTAATCAAGAAATTATACCAACTATACTGTTACATCATTACTGGAATAGGAGTTTTAAAATTTAACTTTGGAGGAGAATGAACGTTCCAACAACTATATTTTGATTTCTAAAATGCTTATCCTGGATGTTTGACATGAATAACTTAAAACTAGGTAGAAACAGTGACGTTTAAATATAAAAACTTCTCATTGATATATAAGGTCACCACTGACATTTCTGATAATTAACCTTCAGTTTTTCTACTGAAGGCTGTGGCAAATTGATAGAACCTACTCTGAAGCAGGAATTTCCATACATGTATTAATAGCTGTCTGCTAAGGTTTAATGTGGTTATTTCTGAAAAATGTTATCAGACCTTTTCCCTAACCCATGATCATTAATATTGGATACTTGGCAGTATTTTCCCTTGCAGAACAAGCCACCTGTGGATACAGGACAACTTTTCTTGGAGGTTTAAATAATAAAACCATTTTAGCTTTTCTTTCAAACTATTGTTTTGATTATCCTTTATGTTTTGGCAAGATGTAATTCCATTTCCTGGGACCTTTCCAAATTGCTCAAGGGTGCCTTCACCAAATTCCTGGGGATGCTGCTTTTCTAAATGATACTTACATTTCATAATCAACTACAAATAAGCTTTGAAGAACCATGAAGTTGAAGTAGGATTTTGTTTTGTTCTAGGGAGAGGTTTTAAATTTATTTTGATTTTTTTTTCCATTTGCCAAGGATTCAGATGAAGACTGAATCAAAAGATGAGTTAAATGTCCCTGCCTTTGCCACATTAGAATAGGATTGAGGACTCCAATTTCCTTAAGACGGACTGAGCCTATTTATGTATGTAGTGGGCTCAGTGTAAGGCAATAAAAGATCTTTTATGCATTTATAATTTCTAAAAGTAAAATGGAGCTTAGAACATTTTGCTACTTAGAACAACATTGCTACTTGTAGGCCAGATTTGTTAGTATTCTAACCCACAAAGATCTCTTACAAATTTCTAGATGTGAACATTATTACACCTTTAACAGTAGTACATTTCAGGGTGTACAACCTTGTTATCAAGAAATTTTCGTTCGCTTTTCATTTCTTATTAATATGTTCTCTGCTTTTAGGAAATCTCCTTTTGTTACAGATTTAAGTTTAAAAGATATGTCCTAAAGTATAAAAATAGAAAATGCCCACCAAAGCTAGCATTAACAGTTGTAGACCATACTGCCCAAGATATAGTGCCTCAAGTGACCAGAGGGGGAAAGAAAGTGGGGTAATTGGAGATTTCGACCCACTGCCTAACTTCCAAGTTGCTTAAACCTGAGTGTTCCTTGTGTCTTAACTCAAAGATGGGTTGGTCAAGTCTGACTGGCATAGAGCCAGATGGAAATGAGCAGGAAAGAAAAGATAAGGAGAGTAAATAGACAGGAAAACAGTTCAGATTATTAATTAATTACTAGGTGTAAGCCTCCGAGGAGGGATTGGGGGAGGTTTTACAGCATTTGTTTCATTATCTGTGCCCCCAACGCTTTGGCTAAATATATCCAGAGTATTGTGAGCTCGAATGAGTAAGATTTCCGACCCCTTAATACATTATCTTAAGCTGTTCATGGGGGAGTTTTCCCATGATATATTTTGATGTAGATTTTATACATTTTCTTGTATTAAGTTTATTTTTTAACCAGTTTGATGAAAATATTTCAAATTATATATAAAACCAGCACATTGTACCCCAGGATTGTATCATGTACACAGCTGTTTAATAAAAAATAAAATAAATAAAACCTTTGCCCACTTAAAAAAAAAGTTTATTTTTTAATCATTTCTGTTTATCTACTTCAAATGTGTGTGCATCCTAATGTACATTTTTCAAGCATTGGGTTATTATTATTATTATTATTATTTTGCAGTTTTTGACCGGGGCTGGGTTTGAACCCACCACCTCCAGTACATGGGGCCGGCCCTCTACTCCTTGAGCCACAAGCAACACCCAAATTGAGTTATTTTTTCCTTCTGAATATTGATAGTTTTTGTTGGGTATTTCAGGCAGGCAAACTTACTGAATAATCACAAGCCAATTCCAAGTTAAGATACTGTTGAATTTTGCTGGTTCTTCTGGTTGCTGTTAAAAGCATGTTATTATAATGTAGTCCTTGAGAAGTACACAGTGAATACAATAGGCGGGGGAGATCGTGACAAGGTAAACTGGATTTGCTTGAGAAAATCATGTATCATTTCTCAAACTAGGACATTATTATAGATGTTTTCATTATAACAGGTTTTATATCTGTGTTACATTTATATAAAAGGCAGCTTTAAATTCTGACCACATTCAGAGTTACTAGTAACTCTTGGATTGAAAGGTGAATACATCTGGTTTTGTGGAAAAATGAATAAATATGACTATGTAAGTGTGTGTGTGTGTGTGTGTGTGTGTGTATGTTTTTAGCCTTCCTTGGTAGAACCGTATCTGTGTACTTCAGGCAGGAGTAGAAAAAGCTCGGGGATACTGACCTTATGTGTTTCTACTTGATGGAAAGTAGAAATAAACTTGATCCATAAGTGTACACTATTCTGTAACAAAAAATTTCTATTTACAGTTTAAGTATTTTATTATTATTATTACTATTTTTTTGCAGTTTTTGGCCGGGGCTGGGTTTGAATTCACCATCTCTGGCATATGGGGCTGGTGCCCTACTCCTTTGACCCACAGGTGCCACCCCAGTTTAAGTATTTTAAATTTTAATACACCATAAATATGAATACATTTCGATAGGTTATTTATTGGAATATTATAGCAGAATAGGTGGATGTGTCTGTGTTGTTTCTCAGAAAATCATTTGTTGGAAAACTCATTTTTGACGATGACCTGATATATTCCATAGTTGGCGAAATTCAATTTTGCTTTTCTATATTCATATTTCTGGGAAAATTGGTCTTAATTTAATATGCAAATAAGTGTTCTTTTCATTCACATATGTTAATTTCCACATCTGTTTCTGCAGAAAGATTTGTTTATATATCTGTTTTAAAAATGTTATCTAATTTAAGCTCTGTAACTTAGTGGGGTGAAAAAAGGCTAAAATAATATGTTTCTCAAAAATGCTGAACTTCCCTTCAGAATGATCAACTCAGTCACAGAATGTGAAGGGATCTCTATTTGATGTCAATAACTGATTAGCTTATTACTTCAGTTTTCAGCTGTTCTTTTGGCATCTTAACGGCTTTAGTGCACGGATGAAACTTTCTGAGGCTGAGAACATATTAGACATTTGGTATATTTGTAAGGTGATTTAGGGACAATCTTAGTATAACTAAGTATCGTAACATACACTTCTCTTACCCCAAGGAAGGTATATTTAGACCTGTTTGGTAAGCAGAAGTGGTAATGTTTAACCAAGTAAGCAGATATAAGTATGAAATACTTTGCCTTTATACCCACTTGGCAGTAAGTAGAACCAAGTGGAAACCTAGCTGACCATTCTGACCCTGTTTATCTTACAGGGCCATGAAGCTGAATGCCACTCAGACAATGATTTATTTATTAAGCCAAAAGGAAATGTTTTTCTTTCCTAAAATAATAATGTAAAATCATAAATATGAGAGTACGTTTTGAATGTTAGAATCCTTGTTCTTACCAAAATATGTTAGGTCACATCACATTGTTTATTTATTTATTTTTGCTTTTTTTTTTTAAACTTAATTTTTATTAAATCATAACTGGTTACATGTATGGGGTACAATGTAATAATTATACAATGTGGAATGGTTAAATCAAACTAACATAACCATCACCTCACTTATTTTTGTGGTAAGACAGGTATAATATACTTTTAGTTGTTTTGAAATGTACCCTTGCATTGGGCACGGTAGGTGAGATCCTGCCAAGTACCCTCCCCCTCTTCTGCCGACTTTCCTTCTGGACTATCTTTGTATTTTATCATTGGTATGAATGTGTAAGTGTTTCTAGTATTGAGTACATTGGATACTATTTCTTTCCATTCTTGAGATACTTTACTAAGAAGAGTATGTTCTAGCTCCCTCCAGGTAAGCATAAATGATGTAAAGTCTCCCTCTTTTTATGGCTGCATAGTATTCTGTGGTACACGTATACCATAATTTGTTACTCCTTTCATGGATTAATGGGCATTTAGGCTGTTTGCATGACTTGGCTATTGTCAATTGGGCTGCAGTAAACATTCTGGTACAAATGTCTTTTTTGTAAAATGAATTTTGTGCATCTGGGTAGATACCTAGATGTGGGCTCAAATGGTAGGTCAATTTTAGTTCCTTGAGGAATCTGCATGCATCGTTCCAAAAAGGCTTAATTAGTTTGCAGTCCCACCAGCAGTGTAGAAGTGTTCTTTTCTCACCACAACCACACCAACATCTGCAGTTTGGGGATTTTGTAATGTGGCCTAATTTTACTGGGATTAAGATGATATCTTTAAAGTGGTTATTTGCATTTCTCAGATAATTAAAGATGATGAGCATTGGCTTGGTGTCCATAGCTCAGTGAGTAGAGTACCAGCCACATACACCGAGGCTGGCGGGTTTGAGCCCAGCCTGGACCTGCTAAATAACAATGACAACTATAACCAAAAATGGCTGGGCATCGTGGCAGTTGCCTGTAGTCCCAGCTACTTGTGAGGCTGGGGCAAGAGAGTCACTTAAGCCCAGGAGTTTGAGATTGCTGGTGAACTGTGACGCTATGGCACTCTACTGAGAGTGACATGGTGACACCCTGTCTCAAAGAAAAAAAAATGATGAGCATTTTTTCATGTATTTGTAGGCCATGCACCTGTCTTCTTCAAAGAAGTTTTTGTTCAAGTTTTTTGCCCACAGAGAAATGGGGTTGTTTGTTCTTTTCTTGTTCATTACTTTGAGTTCTCTGTGGATTCTAGGTATCCGACCTTTGTTGGAAGTATAACCTGCAAAAATCTCCCATTCCGAAGGCTGTCTGTTTGCTTTACTTACAGTGCTCTTAGCTGTGCAGAAGCTTTTTAGCTTGATCAGTAACATACTTTTTGGTGTTGCTTCAATTGCCAGGGGGCTCCTCCTCATAAAATATTTTCCCAGGCTAATATCTTCAAGCGTTTTTCCTGCACTCACTTCTAGTATTTTTATAGTTTTGCATCTTAAATTTAAATTGTTTATCCAGAGAGAATCAATTTTTGTTAGTGGTAAAAAGTGTGGGTCCAGTTTAAGTCTGGTTGCCAGCCTGTTCTCCCAGCACCGTTTGTTAAATAGGGAATCTTTTTCCCAGTGTATGTTTTTGTTAGGCTTATCAAAGATCAAATGAGGATGTGTGGCTGGGTTCATCTCTAGGTTCTCTGTTCTGTTCCATGTTCTACCTCTTTATTTTTGTGCCACTACCATGCTGTTTTGATCACTACAGCTTTGTAGTATAACCTGAAGTCTGGTACTGTGATGCCTCCTGATTCGTTGTTATTTCTAAGTAGTGTATTGGCTCTTCAAGGTCTTTTCTGATTCCATATAAAACACAGTATTTTTTTAAGTTCTTTCTTGAAAGTTTGACATCGGTACTTTGATAGGGATCACATTAAATCTGCAGATTGCTTTGGGTAGTATGGACATTTTAACAATGTTGATTCTTCCCAGCCACGAGCATGGCATGTTTTTCCATCTGTTAACATCTTCAGCTATTTCTTTTCTCAGGGTTTCATAGTTCTTATTATAGAGATCTTTCACGTCCTTTGTTAGATAAATTCCCAGGTATTTACCTTTGGCACGACTATAAAAGGAATCTCATAACATTTTTTAAAAGGGACAAAAGGTAGAGAAATCATACATTGTTAGCAAGAAAAACTAGAGAGAGAAGGGATGTAGGACTTTCCACCTCCCTAAAGCTTCATTCAAGTAATTTGAAATGTCAAAGAGAAAACAAAACTTTAGAAATCTAAAATCAGTGAGAACAATGTGCTTTCCTAAAGGCTTTTTTCTTTTTAATAGTACTTCTAATGTATGCTGCTGGATCTGTATCCCAGGCAGAGTGTATTTATCTTTAATACTTACCCATATTGAAAATATTTGTCCTCAGTGGCAGACTATAAACAGGGGTTGAATAAGATTCCTTCTGTTTAATTATCTGTTATTATCACATGGCTTGTCCTAGCGGGGGCTATCTCTACCCTGTTTTTCTTGTCTTTCACATTTTATCTGCCTTCATTTTACTTATTGATTGATATATTTATGGATTATTTATTATTTTAGCATTCTAGTTCTGTAATGCTATTTTGTGTAACACTCCATACTTACTAGGGTGTCCGCCTGTCTCCCAGTCACCTATCTTTGGAAGAGTGGTTCTCATCTGAGTAGTGAGACGATTCTAGCGCCACACCCGGAAGGGAAGAGCTGCTTGATCCCCAGCTCTGCGCTCAAGAGCCCATGAGTCAAAGGCTGTCCTGTAAGATGGTAGCAGGCATTGTTTTTGTTTTGACACAAGTTGACCGTGCAGGCTCTGAAATGTCCTTCCATTGCCCTTTAAAAGCCTCTTTATCAGGCTGCTCACAGAGAACGGTTCTGTGAAGACGGCCTTGCTCTTGGACACTCAGGCAAGCCTGATTTTCTCTTATCTCTGATACCTACTGAATTGGGTAGAACTTGCAAGTCCACCTTAAACTGGAGATTCTCACAAAGCCCTCGAACCACATGAGGAATCATATACACAGGTGGGTTGTTAAGGTGTTCAAAACCCCTGAAATTCTAGGTAATTCAACATTTACAATATTCTGGAGAGGACAATAGCATACAGAAGGGTCTGTGCCGTGAATGTGCTCTTTATGTTTGTATGTGCTGTACAGAGCCAGAGAATATTCCAAAAATAGCCAAGATCTGAGAACTTTGGTTATAGAGAATTACTGTTTCATGACAGTATACATTATATTAGACTAGATAAACTTGTCCAAAGGATCCATTTTAATAAGATCAACAAAGGTCTCTTATGCCAGTGAGATAGCTGCTATGGAGTTAATTCCCAAGTGATCGCCCTTTGGTTGTTTTTGTAGGAACCCTTTGGGCAGTTCTGCGCTGAGTTAATGCTGAGTTGAGAGATGAGCGTTTTCAGTATGTGGACAGGTTATGATGTATTTCAAGATCCCTTTACCTTTAAAACTGTGTTTCTGCCGTGTTGAGAAAATTAACACCTAACAAAAATGAATGTGGAGGTATCTTTACTATGAAGAGAATTTGTGAGTCCATCTTCACTCACTTTGAGGTCCCCTTTTATGTAATATATTCATAACACCTAAGTAAATTTATACCAAGACAGGGAGTTTTAGATTTCTTACTTACTAGCTTTATTATTTGTTTATATTAAATAAGAGATTGAGTTTGTACCTTGTGTTAGCTTGGGTAATGAAGTGGCAAACATTTCATGTTACATTTATAAATATAAAATTTAAATAAGTTGTATTTAAATTATTATAGACTCTGTGTGCTCAGTGTGCCACAAAAGTTTGTAATGTTTTAAAGAAAAGTTACAATTGGGAATGGTGGTAAATGAAAGTATAATAGATTATCAGGAAATGCTTCTTACTGGGGTAGCTACTAATCCTTACACTTTTTGTCCACATTATCAGAGTATTAAAAAATTTTAAGTCTTACTTGCATATAGAATTACCCTGTGTCTTCAAAGGATGTTGCTCCTGGGATTTTTCCTGGCTAGAGAGTTACAGAAAAATAATTGAAAATGAAACGTAGGCAGTTTGAAAAGAATCCAAACTAAATTTCAATTGATTTCTAGAAGTTACGTTTAAAAAAAAAAAAATCACACTTGATTGTCAATTTAAAAACCGTAAAACTTCCAAAGTGGGTTTAATGACACTACTGTAGAACAACATATCTTGGGCAAAGAAACTAAATAACATATAGACTTAAGTCAGCATGTTTAGCCTCCTTTTTGGCAGCCCGTCACAGTGCTGGTTGGCAGCCCATCCCCACGAGCACTGAAGCAGGTCATTTCCAACATTTCACTGGCAGGGGCGCCTTTTACATGATGTTTGTTTTCCAGCCTTTGATTTAAAACTTTGAAATCTAAATTGGAAGACGATATTCTTGCTGGATAAAACAGACATTCCTTTCTGTTGCTTTAGAAAGATCCAATTTTATAAACCTGTGCTGTCAGGGTTCCAAACTGAATGCCTTTGGATGAGCTGCAGTTTTGAGTTGCTTACGTGGTATTGCTCGCAGATTTGATTTCCTCAATGGACATCTTCTCTTAAAGCTTATTTAGAAAATTATTATTTACTCTTGAAGCCTGAAAAGGAGTTCAAGTAGCCAGGGTGTGATTTTCGGAATTATTTATGCCTTTTATGTAATAACACAAAAGAGGTTGCCTGTCTCTACTAGCTATCTCAGAAAGAGAACTCATTCTGTGGGTATCAGTCCTTAGTTTTGAGGTGTGATTTGCACCTTTGGTGCAGTTTGGCTTAAGGTCAGGTTTGGCTTGTGTTTGTAAATGAATTTGTGACTATAACTGTGCACATACACACGTATATATTTTTCAAATCTGCCATTTTAAATGAATATTTCTTCTTTAGACCTTTCTTCGGTTAACTCTTTGGAGAGTTATTGTTGCCTTAAGTAAATAAGAGATGCCTCTAATCCTCCTTAAGAATGGGGAAAGTGCCTGACAGGGTATAGAGAGAGGAAGAGGGCTAGTACTTATATACTTTATCGTATTTTAGTTCTTTGTTTAAAAAGAAATCACTCTCCTATTTTCCTAATAACTACTTTATTTTATCAATTCTTTTATCAAATTGGTTTTTCCAATGTTAAAACCTTCATGGATTGCAATTACATCAAATTATACCATTTCCGGCCAACTAATGATGTACAATATTGATGTATTAAAATATTCTAGTCAGTACCTTTTCCACATGATAGGTAATTCTACTCACAAGTAATGAAGAAATAAAACATTTTTGAGTAATAGGAAGCCACTCAACAATCGTAACACATGCCCACATAGGAGAAAAACTTAATTCAAGTTAGGGGGAGGGGGAATGAAAGAGGGGGAGAGAAGGGGGAACTGGGGTACTCCCACTTAAAGGGTACAAGGTAGGGGTGTATGGCACACCTTTTGGGTGTGAGACACAACTAAAAGAGGGACTCTACCTAACAGATTCAAATATTGTGACCTGGTTGTTTGTACAATCACAATAACCTGAAATTTTAGAAAAGAAATACAACACGTTTAATTTTCATTATTTCATCTTATATATAATGAATCAGATCACATCAGGGCAGACTGATTCTTTTAAAAATCCAATTTTAAGAGTGTCACTTGCTTTTTAGAATGATATTAAAGTGAGTACAATCTGAGAACTGCACGATGGAATTTCTACAAAACATGACTGTTTATCTTCTGGATGACGACCTGAAGACTAATAGCCCTGCATCTAGAATTCTCGTCATGGACTGTGTTACTAAAACAGTAATAAAAGTGATCGAGTGGTTCACTATCTTATATCCTGTGGCTGGTTATGGTCATCTGGCTAAAGTCTATCCCATATTAATCCCTTGAGTCAACAGTCAGGAACATTCAATGATGTACTTGAAATATTTTTAACATGTGGTATTTAGAATGTTTAGAATGTCAAAGGATCCTTTGTAATGCTCTTCCCTCGAGTCGTTCAAAAGATATTTTTAAAGTTATTTTTCAAAGAGCACAGTGTTTGAAGACTTTAATAATATATAAATCTACAAGAGTACTTTGGGGGAAAAAAACACTCAGTGCTAGGAAAAAAAAAAAGATCACACCATAGACTAAAGTGATATATTAGTCAAATAATCTATGAAAAATTTAAGAAAATGGAGTTGTGTTTATTTTTGGTTGAGAAAAGGAACTTTTGGTTTTTTATGAACAAAGAATGTGTTTGATGTTCTCGGAAAGTTACAGTTACACCCCTCTGCATAATTGTGCTTTTCACATTCATGTTCAAATGTAAATGACTGAGGAGATAGCATAACCTGCTCATATTTTGCACAGAATATATTAAAGCCTGTTTCTATGGCAACAACTTTTAATTGACAAATCTCAGTCTGTCGGTACTCTCAAAACGGGTTTTACATGGAGTTGTTAGAAATGCCTCACGAAGGGAAAAGATCTGGCATTTTTCTTTGACCTGAAGCTGTTGATGGTCAAGAAATTATTTTATTAAATAATTTAGCTGGAGTATGTTTGTGGAGAAGGTTGCTGTAGAGGTGATCCATCTATCTCAACACCCTGCTGAGAATTGGTGTAGACACTTCAGGCTGCAAACTGAGATTAGCAACCTGTGTCGTTTCACACAAAGTAGGCGACTGCCTTACCTGGCTTGCACGCGCGCGCGCACACACACACACACACACACACACACACACACAAAGGTTGAAAAGAAATCCTTGGGGGCAGCGTTTTAGCCTTTTAAAACGGCCTATCTATAGTTTTTAGTTCCTCATGGCTCCGACCTTAATAGTATAGAGGAGATTGATTTGTTAGAAACAAACATAGTTTGCAGCTTTCTTTCTCCTAAATTTAATTTCTTGAATCAATGTGGTGCAGAATGTTGAAGCAGGTATTTGGTAAGTTGGTTCTGGCTACTGCAGTGTTATAAAAATAGATTAAGTAAACAGACACAGCAGGCCAGTACAGCTTGAATTTTGAACCCTTCTGAGACCCAGTGTAACTTTAATAGTCTTTAGTTACAGGGAGAAAGAAATATGAATCCCCCTAAGGTAATTTTAATATTATATAATGAAGGAAGAATTATTTTTCCGCAAAGAATCAGGTACTGTATCTTTTATAATCATTTCAGAGAGCTTTATCTGAAAGCTTCAATTTTTAAGCTATTCCAGTCTGCTGTGTAATTTTTTTTTTTTTGCCTTTGCTATTTTTATATCTCTGCGGTAGCATAACCCTGCACCAAGCACAAGACAGCATTGCAGTTGGTGTCGAATGTAGAACTGTTATTAAACGAAAGCTAACAAAGCAGATCCTTGGAAAGAAGGAAGTTGTCTATAATGAAAACTTAAAATATTAAAATCAAATTTATCTTCTAAAAATTAAGATGGGAAAGGAGTAAATGAAAGTATATGTTTCCACCTTCAAAAGTTGTGACTTCGTTTAGTCAAGGACCAAAGTACAATTAGTCATTCATTTTAATTATTCTCCACTGTTCCAGGCATTCTGTGAAAGGGTTCCTTTTTCAGACGTACCTGTACATTACCTTTTAATAGTGTCCTCACTGTATTCTTGGAGTTTGTTCTTTACTTCAGAAGTCACAGAATGCTTTCATGCTGAATAGTTCAACCTACCTAGGTAAAATGCCATCATACATTTCTATTTCGTGTATCTTGAAATCTGAATATTTCAATCTTATCTAAAGTGCTGTTATACATTTCTAATCCATGTATATTTCTAGAGCAGTTGTGACTCTCAGAATTTTATAGTTGTATATAAAGGAAATAAATCATGTATTTTTATATTTATGAATATAAGCATGTGTACGTACACACATATGGGTGCTCTGTGGATAGAATTAATTGTATAAATTTATTTCCAGTAGTCTAAGAAAAGGATGAGAAGGTAATTTAAAGAGTGGTAAGTTGGCTTACCAAGGCTAGGCCATGAATGAGGAAAGTTAAAAGTAAAAATAAAGGTTAGGTGGCCTACCGCTCCCTGTGGAGTAATCCATTCTGAAAGCCACAGGCTCTGCACATTGTCTTATGTGCTGACAGGATTTCAGTACACCATTTACATTACCGTAGCTTAGATTTCTGGTTTTAAATATTTAGGAACAATCCCAAAGACCCATACTATGCAATCTGTTGCTTTGATGTTTGGGAAGAAATTTAAATCAGGTGCTCTGAGTTGGACTGAGACGGAGAGAGGGCACCACTCCTGCACACTGAGCTGGAGAGGACCCCTGGTTGGTGGCCCTCTTCAGCATGTCCTTGTTGACTGTTCCCATAAGCAGTAACTCTAATGAAGTGGATGGAATATTTGCTCATTTACACAAGTCTTCGGGACATAGGGCATTAGAATATCAAGGCTTTCTTTCCTGCAAGTGCTGAGCAAATAGGACTTGAGAAAGAAGAGCCTAACAGAGGTTATTAGTTATAAATTTTAGAGCTTCAGCTTTTATAATCCTGGCCGTCCAGCAACGCTATATGTCTGACTTCTCTTTGCTTTTAATTTCTGTGTGAAGAGTAGCTGTCTCAGTCCTGAGGGCTTCAGATTCCTATTTTACTTAGAATTACCCACCTAGATCTAATCAGGACTTTTTAACTTTGAGAATCTAGAACTAGTACATCATGAGGATAGGGTAAAACAGAAAGGGACACAGAGTTTCTGGTAAATGGTCAGTGATTCTGGTTCAGAGACCTAGTAGATGAAGGCTAGAGCTGGGAATCTGGAAACTTCATGAAGGATATTCAGTGGGTATGTATTTACTATGTATTGTATTACCTGGTAGCCTGCATGGAAATTATCCAGCTAAATGAACTAACTGAAGTAAAGAAGTATCTTTATTACACAATGTGGATCATGCTCTAAAATAATGGCTGAGGAGAGGCTAGTGAGGTTGGAGAGGAATAGTTTGAGTTATTGGGAAGTAGGAGTATGGATTTTTTTTTTTTTTTTTTGGAGACAGAGTCCCATTATGCCCTTGGTAGAGTACTGTGACATCACAGCTTACAGCAACCTCCAACTCTTGGGCTTAAGCAATTCTCTTGCCTCAGCCTCCCAAGTAGCTGGGACTACAGGCGCCCGCCACAACGCCCAGCTACTTTTTGGTTGTAGTTGTCGTTGTTTAGCAGGCCCGGGCCGGGTTCAAACCTGCCACCCTCAGTGTATGTGGCCAGTACTCTTACTCACTGAGCTATGGGCGCTGAGCCTGAGTATGGATGTTATTAATAAGGATTAATAATAACCCTTTTCTGGTTTAAAGCTTCATTTCCTTTCTTTAATCTGTGTCCAAGTTCGCATGAAATATTTCATAGACCGTGAATGGAGATCAGTCTCCATACATATCCTTTCACACAGTCATGAGCCTCTTAATCATGGTGATTGGTCCTGAGAAAGGCACTGCTAAGGGATTTTGTCATTTCACAAACATTATTAGTGCAGCTTCACAAACCTGGTGGCAGAGCACACCATATTCCAAGGCTATGTGGTAGCCTGGTGCTTCTGGGTACAAAACTATAAAGTATGTCACTGTACTGAACACTGTAGGCAGTTGTGACATAGCTACTAGTAAGCATTTGTGTAACCGTCTGTAGAAAAGGCACAGTAAAATACGGTATGAAAGATAAAAATAGCACACCTATAAAGGACACTTGCCATATGGACCTTGGAGGATTGGAAGTGACCTCGGTGGTGAGTGAATTGAATGGCCTGAACTAAGACATTACTGTAACACTACTGTAGACTTTATAAACACGCTACTCTTAGGCTGCACTAAGACGAAATTATTATAAGAATTATTATGAGAGAAAAATATTATAAGAAAATATTTTCCTCAATAAGAAATTAACCTTAGCATACTGCAACTTTTAAAAACATTTC